>JBBJLR010034776.1:0-12435 GCA_037577145.1 Brachypetersius gabonensis
GTTCCTCCTCTCCTGGAGGAACCGAGGAGAAATCTGGAACCGAACCTGTGTTCTCCTCACCAGCTCACACAATATCAGCAATTTTTTACAAACAAATAAATTAATACTTTTTTACTGCTTTAATGTTGATTAGCAATACTTTTTTCGGATGTTAACTATGGTAGCAGAAAGACGAATTATCACACACTGAATAAAATTGCATAGGTGACTTTTGCACAATACTGTATATTTATATATGTACACCTTGTTGGTACAAAATATTATTTTCTGCCTGTCAAACCATCTTTTCCTTGTCATACTGAGTACATTAATTTAAAGAAATGGGAACAAACTTAATCTGACTGGCTGCAAAGTGACTAAAGATACAGCGTGTCTGGATAAAGGAGTTCCAACCACTCAGCATTCAGCACCACCAGTATACTGACCACCGCCTGATCATCTGGAATCATCTGTACCTGTTTCGTCACTGAATTAGGACTGTTTCAGTTACACGTGCTTTGTTGTGTTTGAATGATTCATATTACTGTCTTAACAAACAAAAAACATTCCTCTAAAACTGTCAGGTTCTTTGAAAGTCCTTCAGCAAGCCTGGAGAACAGTTCCTCAAGACTACATTAAAAATACAAGAATCCCTGGATAAGTATATGTATACACACACACACACACAGATGTTCCCTTTAAAGCAGCTGATTCCACATCAGAGTTTACCCGTTTCTTTTTTCTCACTGACTGAATGTATAAAAAGTGCTGTTGGCTCTTTTAGAAAAAGTTTGTAGCCTCGTTATAAAGGCGCATTAGGAGAGTGCACAACCCGTAATTGTGAGCAGATGCAGAAATTGCATAACAAAAGGCATTTTTCTCATCATTGTGCGGCAGTAATGCTTAAACAAATGTCCTTGTCCATGTGACGTGCATCAATTACACTAACCGTTCAGCTGAACACACATCGGAATGGTAATTATAACAGCAACAGGGGGGGTGGGGGTGGGGGGGTGGGGGTAATCACTTTCTTTAAACGATGCAGCCAGCAAATAGCCTTCGAAATGCCCTGGAATCCAGATAGGCAAGGCTATGCGGGACAGCAGACAACAGAGCTGGAACAGCACAACTAACAGCACCGACAAATAGCCTGCATCTGCATCAAAGCTCACGGAGAGGCAAGGCCCGATTTCCATTAGTTTACACAGCTGAATGCAAGCTCTAATGGAGCGGCCTGCTTTAGCACGATGCTGCCATACCAGGCGCAGGACGACTGTCCCACTACTGCCAAGTCGAGCCCACAGAGCCGACCCTGAATAATAAACGTGCGATTAGAATACGACTGGCGCATTCACGGTCGGATAAAAGCAGAGAGAATAGTGGTGTTTCCGTGGGAACATGCTTTCCAGGTCATCGCCATGCAGGCGATGCATTAACCTGCCATTTCTGGTTACCCCCTGTGGTCCACTTATGACATCTGTGTACCTGCACTTTACACAACTTTCCTCATCCCTCAGAATTAAACAGGTACAGTACTGTGCGAAAGCTCCCTTCATTTCTTCATATTTTGCTTCCAAAGAGCCAGACAGTCTTGTACTTTTTAACGTTGTCTCGAGGAATGGTTCTCAGGCTTCCTGAGCCTCAGTCTCATTTTCAGTCCCTGTACTTGATAAGTTTACCTGCTTTTGACCAACATATGAAACATTAAACAGAACAAAGCATATCTAACTTAAGTCCTGAACCAGTGGAGAAACAGGTGTAGACGATTCCAGATGATCAGGCGGTGATCAGTGAAACATTTGTTCCCTTTTCATTTAATTTACTCTACTCAATATGCTTTTATATAATAATAGTAGCTACTCATTATCTCTAATAAATTAGCAACTTCTGGCAATTTAATAATCTGTTTGCTCTTTGAAAGCTGCTTATTCCATCACTCAGTGCAAGGTCCGTTTCCATGGTATCAGTGTGTTGTTAAGCGTCAATCAGAACTGATGCATAATCATAATTATATTAATACAGTGCTGCAGGTTTATAGATGGACAGTGAGAACAGAACTTAAACTGATTATATAAAAAATGTATTTACTGACATACTGAGAAAAAAATGATCTTTTTACATAACAGTGATTATTGCATGACGAACACAGACTGTAATGTCATATCAATATATTGTTTATGTTTAGACTCCTTTCCGAAGCTTGAAGGTCTTGTGTGAGGATGAGGGAACCAAGGGACTGTTAGAAGTAGTGAGGGAGCTAAATCTTTTTTACACCGTAAAACAGTAGCTCATCATCCTGCTCTGCATGTTTCTGCATTTTTTTATGCTGCAGGCGGAGATATACAGGCGATACAGGCGACATTGATTAAATATATTGATTTAATCAGGCAACAGTCTGGGAAAGGCCAACATAGGACAACTGTTCCAAAATCAAATACTCTTTGTTTCACACCAGTGCTGAGGTCAGTATTAAACTGGAACACAGTCGACTGTAGGCCTGCAAAACTCAGAATAACAGAATGCTCTCTCTCTATATATCTCTCTCTCTTTCTCTTTTTCTCTTTCTTTATGTCTCTCTCTGTATCTCTATTTCTCTCTCTCTTCTCCCTCTGTCTCTAGGGCTCTCTTTCTCTCTCTCTCTCTTTGCACCACTCTTGCTCTGTCTGTCTCTCTCTCTCCCTCCCTCTCTGTAGCACTCTCTTTCTCTCCCTCTCCCTTTCTCTCGCTCTCTTGCCCCCACTCACTTTCTCTTCCTTTCTCTCTCTCTCTTTCGCCCTCTCTCTCTCTGTCTCTACAGAAGAAAACAGAATTAGGGCTTAAAGTTCTATTTACAACCATGAAAAGCGAGTGAGGTCGAACTGAACAGAATGCTCTGAATCAGTGGTGTTGGGTATTCTGAGCCTATTTTTGGGAGGATGATAAAATAAGCCAAAATGAGACTGAATGGACTGTATGGATGGGGGGGGGGGAGTAAATGTACCATGTGAAACAATATTTACAGACTTCAAGCCTTTAAGATTCCTGAAAAGTGATGATATGGATCCTAATACGGGTGATGATGTGGGTGATGATATCACATTTGCAATATGTAGCAGTAAAATCTCAATACTGAAATTTTATCCACATTGTGCAGTTCTGTGGACCATAAAATATTTATGCACCAATAATTCAGAAAACTGGAAGGTACAGGCTGAGCTGCTCATGGACATGGTCTTGACGTCTCCCTCTTTTATTATTTCCAATAAAAGTCTGTAATACATTTTTACACAAGGTCCTATAGATCAGGAGACCTGGTCCAACCTGAACTCCACCATGAATCAATGTGTGCAGATTCAGAATTTGAGAACTAGCAGGTAGTGCTACACCAGCTTAATCTAATAAAGAGCTCTAAGATGAGGTTTTGCCATCTGCTGCACACCCACCCAGAGGAAAGGAAAATTCAAAATAAAAACTGAAAGGGACCATACGTGAACACACCACAGCACAGTGTGAGCAGCACAAAAGTCTTCCTCTGCATTTAACCCATTCACCAAGTGAAGCAGCGTAGCATCCAGGAACACCTGGATCAGGCAGCAGTGTGTGGGGACGGTACCTTCCTCAAGGATCTCAGTGGTGCCACTAGCTGAAAGAAGGATAGAGTCTTCCTCTAATCTCAGCCCGATCCCAGTTAAGATCTTAAAATGCTCTCTTTTCTCTCACTGCTCTGATCATTATCTCAGAAAATACAATCAGATAAAACATACGATGCAAAAGGAATGTTGATAGTCTTATAAATGCTCCTGTACAAAACCTGAAATGAGTGATCAACTACCAAACCAGACAGTTTTGAGATCCGTAAGGTTGTAAAAGAGAAGAAAATGGAGAAACCAATAAGAACAGCAGAAAAGCTTCAGTCTTAAGTTTATGTTTTCTTTTTTAGGAGAAACAAGTCAGACTTCATTAATCTCTAAATAAAGAGACTTTAAGCCAGTTCTTTGCTCCTCCGACGCTGCACCAAGAGGGATCAATCATATTTTGGGCAGAATGACAATTTTTTCCCATCCATCCCTGTTCACCAGGGAAACCTGAAGCTCCAGGTTTCCCACAAATGTTTTAAAACTAACAACATTTACCAACTATTTCAAACCCTTATAAAAGCAAGAAATCTTTACCGGTCAACCCATAATCAACAGGTTGAGTGGTTTTAGAAAATTCAGATTTCAAATAAATATAAACATAAACATAAAATTCTGAAAAAAAAAAACCCCCATGAACTTTACTCCAGGTCAGCTGAGAAAAGCCCCACTGGTTCACCTATTCGACTCACTTATGACCACTGGTCACATGACACGTCTCAGAGATGATGTAATTCACTAATCGGACACACTGCTGTCTCAACAGTTCAACAGAACACTTTCGCTGACTGGAAAGTGTCCCTGGGGGCCAAACATTCCCTTTGCACCGAGCTGCACTTTGCCACTGCTGACATTATGACACATATCTAAGGCAAATGTTTCCCAGATCATTTCTTATTGTTACAGACTTCGGTTTACAATAAGCTGTTAGAGTTCAAGCATGACTTTCTGCAGGCAAATTCTCCATTTTAGATGTAAGAAACTTCAGTTAAAATGAACAAAAGTGCTTGTATGTATTGTCATTCTTTTCCCCAGTGCTTTTAAATGGGATGGTATACATTATAAATTGAACTGTATCTAGTGCTGTAGAAGAACGGTCAGGAGAAATATCAAATCAGCCAAAATGTGTCTAGAGTTAAAATTTCGACTTTAACTGGGGCTTGAAGTCAATAGTCACCCAAATCTTTTCATCCCCAAATTTTCTCTGGAACCTTAAACCTAGTCCAGCTCTTTATTAAGGTGGATCAGTCTTGTGGATGTGGTTTAGGACACAGTATGACTTTGTATACTGTGAGCTGTAAAAATGAACGGTCTGAGCCACCTTAAGGAAGAGCTGGATGTGGTTTGAGGGTCCAGTGAAGATTTTGGGGATGAAAACATTTAAGTGAATATTGACTTGAATTGTTAGTGACATTAGCCTCATAGCTCTTGTTCTGAACTAAAGAAGGAAAAATTTGGATCAGTTTGGGTCAGTTTGGGACACGGATGCCTCACGGAACAGGGTGCCTCATTCGGCTCAGAATCCATGTTATGAATCTTCAGTCTCCAAGCATCCCTCATGCTGGCCTGAGGCAGAATTATCATGACAAAATTAAAAAGTTGAAGGTCAGCTCATCTGTTTATCTATTTCCTTCCTTTCTTTCCAGTCTCATCTGTCAACATATCCTCATCCATCATACTTCCTTCCACCCACGCAGGAAGGAGCATCTTGTAGGAGCTGTTAGCCTCCACATTCACTGAACACGTGCAGACCACACGTTAGCCGTGTGCTAAACGCTAGCTGTCTGCACTTTTCTCATGTAATTTGGTGAGACGTGTGGAGCCAGTGGCCAGAGTGGAAACAGTGTGAACACACTCACATGCCCTCCAGAACACTGGCATGTTAATTCCCCTACTGAATCACTGCTGACTAATCACACATTAAAGCCATGGTGCGACCGGCGGGATAAAGCGCTAGCCTACCTCAGGTACACTCGACACGGCCACACTCAGTCCAAAGAAACACGTTTTCTGCACACATTGCCATAAACGTGACCGCACAAAACATTCACCAGCAGCTCTGAGAGCTCCGTCGCCTTTGATTTGTTTAGCTTTTTAACACTGTAGCACCATGGAGTGCCTTTGATCTTTGCTACACTTTATATTCAGGTTTCAAACACTCCAAGAAAAGGAGAGCCAAAAACAAAAAGCAGTCTCTGCTTAAAAAAAGTGATTAAACACCAACTTGAACAATTTTGTTTTTACAAGAATGGGAGACTCCCTTAGCATAAGAAAAGAATGAGGGCGGCGCAGCTAAAGGCCCCTTCACCCCATCTTGTGTTTGGACCTGGAGATGGAGAAGAGGCCGCAGATGTCCAAACAGAGGCCGTGGGAGTGGGAGGAATTTCAAGAAGGGTGGAAATATAGACAGAGGCTTGCCGTCGCAGTCCTTGAACATAATAAGGAGAATGTTTTTAAAACGCTTCTCTGTAGTTCAGATCCAGTGGAGTCGCAGCACAGCAGCAGTTATGGGCCTGCACCACAAACTCTGGGGGTTCTTACTGTGTGGAGTTTAAAGTTCAAGGTTACTTTGTCATCAGCAGCTGTTCACACATACGTTGTGTGATGAAACATTTCTCCATGGGCCACAGTCCAACATATTAGGGACCCACCAAAAATATAGTTTTTTTGCGAAAACCGAAAACCAGAAATGAGGAAACAATGGCTAAAAACTGAAACTGAAACACAGAAAGAAATTATTATTATTAAAAGAATAAATCTGTTACAAAACTGAAAATATTTTTTTAGCATTCAAAGAATGCACACTATAAAATAAAATTTGAAATAACATTTTATTTGACCCCACTCATTAATAGCCTAAGGAAGATAGCTGAAATATTATACAATTAAATATATTTTTTCATAAAATGTGATGGTTCAGACTGGTTTGACCCTGTTTTTAGCTTGTTCTATTTCTTTTCTGTTTCTTTTCTTTCTTTTCGTTCTGTTTAAAAGAGTAAGGCTCTGAAGTCTCTGGGTTTTGGTTTTTCTTATGTTTTATTTTGTAAATATACCGGTTCCGCCATTAGATGGCGTAAAGGTTAAAGGTCAAAGGCCGTGTTTTGTTATGTTTGGTTTTCCTTATCATGCTTCAGGTATTCTCATTCCGGTATTCTGTTTATCATGTTCTTGTCTACTGTTCCACCGTTATCTCCAGTTTCTGTCTCATTCATGTATTCTGGTTTATCATGTGTTTGGTTTCCCACATTCTTGTATTCTGTTCCCCTGGGTGTCCCTGTCCAGTCATGTCCCTGTCCAACCCCCATCTCGTCCTGTCCAGCCCCGGTCCTGTCCATGTCTCATGTCCAGTACATGTGTCCAGTCCTATTCCTGTCCATGTCTCCTGTCCAGTCCTGCTTACCCTGGTTTCCTGAGTTACTGTCTCCTGTTCCTGTCTGGTTCCCCTCCTGGTCCCTCCTGATCCCTCTTGGTCCCTCCGTGGTCCCCTCCTGAATTCCTTCCTGTTCTCGTTCCCCTCCTGAATTCCTTCCTGTTCTCGGTTCCGTCCTGTTCACTATGTCATGCCTGATCATGTTTTCCTGTTGTTTCCATGTAGACCCACTAGGGGTCGCCTGTGTCCTCGTCTGTGTTTAGTCACGTGTTCCTGTCGTGTAGTCTGGTTCCTCCTTGTTCACCTGTTCCTGGTTCCTATTGATTTATCCCTGTGTGTTCTCATTGGTTCTGGTCCCTGGTTTCCCCGTATTTTAGTTCCTGCACTGTGTCCGTCAGACACGGTGGCATTAATGCGCACAATTTCCCTGTATGCTCCTACCCTGTCTCCCTGTCCTGTTTCCTCGCGGTTTACTTTGGTAAAGTCTGTTTTCTGTTCTCCATGTTTCTGGCCCTCGTGCCTAGGGTTTGTTTTCATGTTTCAGGCCCTCGTGCCTTGGTTTAGTTTTCCTTGTATTTCCTACTGTAAATAAACCCCGTTATACCTGATGACGTCCTTCTCGGGTTCCCTTTGTTTTTCCACCGTGGATGAGAAGCTAACCATGACATAAAACAAGTGAATTCAACAGCATTTAAATATTCTGAGTGATATGCATGAACAAAGTGCATTCAGAACAAGTGCTTTAAAACTGTTGAAATAACTGTTGAAACAAGTGCTGTTGAAACTGTCTATGTAGGCCTGTAACAAAATAGTGGATTTAAACAAAGACTGGCATAGCCCATATGTTAACTTTAATCACTGCCTTTTCAAAAACATAGACGGAGTGGGTGTGCTCGAAGGGTCTTGCCTCTTCTGTGCTCGATCGGGATGTTTTGATTTTCTATGATAAATTAATCCTGACATTGAGAAAGTCTCTGTGGATGCACCCCCTCTAGAAATTTCCACATCGCTCGCTTTACAAACAGCTTTCCGCGTCTCTTTCTTAGATATATTGAAATGCGCTCACACAGCAGACATGTTGACTCTATTTCAATTTGGCGCATGCAGGTTGCCGTTGTTAACTGCGTAATCACTGTTTCGGTTGCATAAAAAAAAAATTATAGTGGCCGAATATTTGGTGCATCCTTACAACACAGACTAACATTCAACAAAGTGCGAGTAACAACAAGGACAAAACAATACATAGGCTATACAACTATGTAGCAGTATAAAGTGAACAGGATGTAAACCTTCCAGAACGACCAGCATAGCACCATATAATATTGCACAGGAGGCAGTTGGCAACATTAAACCTCATTAAGTATAATTTATAAGGTTATCAATAAGAGGATATGAGTGTGGTTGTAAACAATAAGAAGAAAGTAAAGTGCAGCTGCTGTTGAAAGTCCAGATTGTACTACAAGAAGTGAATACAAGTGAGGTAGTTCACTGGAGTGTACAGGCATGGACTGAACATTTATGTGAGTTCTGATGGGTTGCGAGTATGAAACTGTAGCCAGATTTCATACCAGATGGTTGAAAAAATAAAGAATTTCTATAAAGGGTGGGAACAGTCTTTCACAATGTAACTGGCTCTAGCTCCATTCTAAAGGTGACTTTTATATTGTCCATAGGTGTGAATGTACTGTATGTCTGGACAGAAAACTGCCTGCTCTGCCTTGGACTGTTTTCTCCACCTTTCACCCTAATTGTGCTGGGATAGGTTCCAACTCAGCCTTCCTTAGGATAAGCAGCTCAGATCATAAATGAATGAACAATGAGCCACTTTCCTGGACATGGATTAAGCATATTTTTGGGTTAAATTGTAATTTCACTGAATCTCTACTGAAAATGCATTGCAATCTGATTTTAAGTTTAATCACCTAAGTGATTTAAGTGAAACACCTGCCCATCAAACATTTCTTCTGGAAGTAAGAGTATTAAAACCCAAGTATTTCTCATCCTAAAGGAGCTCAACTGAGCAACTGAGCCAAAGATATTCCAGCTGAGGAGGAGTCACCACTGGTCATACAGCCCTGAATAATTCAGCTTTAATATTATAGAATTGAACCAGATACTGAAGGCCTTCAGGGACATTTAAAGATCAGAGCTGGGATCTAAACTCTGCAAGATGGTAGACCTCCCTCTAATTGAGCTCGAATGTGTTCCAAAGCAGCTTCATCACATCAACGTATCCCTTAGATGTTCCAAAGGAGGATAGGCCACAACTCGTTGTCTTGTAGATTTACAGCCCTAATTTACTGTCAACTTTAATCAAATATTTATCCAGATAACAAATGCATTCAGATACAGTACATCTACATATTAGAGCCAGAATCTGAACTCTAAATGTCGTAGATCTCCAGGAATGTCAATAAAACTCATTCCAATGGTGTTCACATTTACATTTATCAGACGTTTTGTTCAACAGAGCTTCATTACTCAAAGTCATTCCAATGGTGTTCAAGTTAGATTCAACACTCCAACTTAGATGTTCACTACATTTTCATCACCCCAACTCATCCCTAAGATCTTCAATAGAGCTTCATCACTCCAAAGCATCTCTAATATGTTCAGTGGACTTTTATCCCTCCTACTCATTCCTTAGATGTTCAGTAGAGCTTAATCCCTCCAGAGAGGACCTATTATATGATAAATATCTGGTTTATTTAAGTGATGGTCATTTTAACAGGGTGGGGAAGGAGGTGGGGGGCGGGGACTCACAGTGACTCATAGCAGCTGCTCGAGTCCATATGAGGTCTGAGCTATAATTCACCACTCAAATATCAGCCAGAAAAAGAAGGTGATCATTAGATCTAGTTACTGTGGATGTTGGAGTCAGTTGTAGTTCTAGGTAATTAGTTCTAGATAACAATCCTGGGGCTGGTTGATCAGACATTGTTCTTAAAATGAAGTGACATAAGAATGTAGTCAGTGTCACGTCCAGTCTCCTTCTCCAGACACTAATGCAGGCACACTCACAACACTCGAAATCAACGTGTTGCATGTTCTTTCTTTATTGTTGAAAACCAAAGAAAAACCAAGGCACAAGGGCCAACACGATCAAACCAAAGGAGATTCTGAATATTGCTGATACGAGCCACGATGATGGTGGACCGACACTGATGGAGTCCCCCACTAACAAACTTAAATACTAAACCCCCAAACCCCATAAACAAACACAAGTACTAAACACAAACGAACCCCAGCTGTGACAAATAACATAAAAAACCCACACTCTTCAAAATAAAAGCCCCATGTGATGGCCTCTAGTGGCCACCTACCGGGACATAACAGGAAGTTTTGTTTCGTGATTGTACGCCGAATAAAATCAGAGTTCTCAAACCTTTAATAAACAAAAACTTCATGCTGTTTGGAACGTTAAAAAAGTTGAAAAATGTTGTCTTGTTGTTTTAAGGCCAAAATATCGTAAATCTGTTCCTAAAAATTGAAAATGGCAAAAATACCCCTGTGGGTTGTAAGGGTTAAACTTTTTTTACATCTGTTTTACATTTCTGTCTCCACAGGTTTAGGTCTTTCTGCCTGTACACGCAAATACTCAGATCATAAAAAATCTCCTCTTCTGCTCATAAACGAACACCTTTCACACAGTTTCTCCACACATTTTGCTGAAAATTGCGATAATTAAGCAAACCGTAAAAGTGACGCTGGAGGGGGTGCAGGCGATCTCAGGTTAAAAAAGCAATTTATCTCACTACAGTGTTGCCGCTCAGGCATGAAAACACACAGCCACGAGGTCACCCACAGTAATGACATGAAATGAAAGCTTACAGCAGGAACTTGCTCTTCTGTGACCTGACAGCTGACGGGCCAATCGCGATCAAGAACACACGTGAGACAGTGCTCCAACCTACAGCAGTGTGTTTATATGGTTTACAAAGCATGTAATATTTCCTATCACTGCCCAACAGTGGGGCAAACACACATCCAGCATCCATCATGAGCAGATCTCACCATCAATCTCCTTCACCCCCTGTTTCTCCTTCAGAACCACACGTAAAACGGTGCCTTTAACTTCTCCTTACACTGTTTCTAACTTAACTGCATCCCAACTTAACGCTCTGAATTCTGGGTCATTTTTGAGCATTATTTATTGGGCTATAACATTTGAATTCCATGAGCTAACCCTTCATGTCTTGTGTTGCTTTTTTTCAGATGACCCAGGGTTACTTATTTCTATAATTAGATGGGATCATTTTTGATGTTATCATTTTTATAAGCAAATTCTAGTTTTCGCTTAGTGAATACTTCTTCTTTCTTTTAGTTCTACAAGACAATGCAGTTCAGTAGAGATTTAACTTTAGAAATGTGTGGGGTAAAGGTCCATAGCCAAAGTGGTATACATTTTTCCAACTGGGACATTATATGGCTTATTACAACATAAAAACATGTGCTTATTTCCAGACAGAATTTGAATTGGACCTTCTTTGGTGTCATTATTACTGTAGAAGAAGTTAGCAGTCTGCCCCAGAGATATTCCTGATCAGATGACCTCTAGAATACAGTCAAACACTTTCCAACAGTTACAAACACATGGCACACCATAATAAAAACATAATAAAGCAACAGAATGTATATTTATTACATATAAATGTATATTTATTATATAGAAAGACAGTGGTAAAACAGTGGTATAAAGAAAGTGGTAGAAATTCTGACACATTTGTTACACTTGTAGGATCAGAGAAATTCTGATTCATGAAATAGACACATGCGCATCTTCTTTTTCCCTGCAAAGCAGGAATTCCACAGACCTCTGTCTTTGGGACAAGTAAGGAGGAGGTTTTATTATCTCACCCTTGAGAGAGATGCCACATGCATGCTTTCTTCTCCTCTCCTCCCCTCGCCCCCTTTAGAATGCCAGCACAAGTCTAGGACAGGGCTCCTCTGATCAAGAAAGCCTGTGGTTTGTCACTGCTGAAGAGAACATTTTAGGAGCCCAATTTGAACCCTTAGCAGTCCAAGACAATAAAACGTGGTATCTTATCAAGATTTCCCCCTCCATGAACCCTGCCAGAGACCCATACCCTTGCACCCCCACCTGCATTTCTGTCAGCATCCACATAGACTGAATCCTTCAGAAAAGAAGGGGAAAGGATACATTTCTGTTTCTTACATGCGTTAAAATTTACTTGAATTAGTAAATGTGTGTTCGGCAACAACTATCCTGTGTCCTATCTCCCTATTTAATTTGCAAATCACCCTGGTATCAACCAGATATGACAAACGCATAGCTATCCTTCAAGTTTCTCCTTTGCTTTATGATAAAATAAATCATGTTTGTTCTTGAAATGAACAATGTGATATAATATCCATCGCATCCATCCATCCATCCATCCATTATCTCCCGCTTATCCAGAGTCAGGTTGTGGGGGCAACAGCCTAAGCAGGGAAACCCAGACTTCCCTCTCC
>JBBJLR010034787.1:0-12433 GCA_037577145.1 Brachypetersius gabonensis
TATATATAAATGTAATTTCATTGAACCTAAATGTTTAAAATACTTGCTTTGTCCCTTAGAAACCACACAGTACTTTGCGTTCTAAGATAGGAAGCCTCGCATTCCTTTTGAAATAGCAGAGGTAAGAGTGGAAAACATGCAGCAATACAACATGTTCTCGCAGTGCATGTAATAATTCTTACCTAATACCTTGCAACTGTGTGGTTATGTGTGTTTGTGTTTGTCTGTATGTGCTTACTGCAGTACACTGTGACAATGTCACTCTTTCTGCCTGCTGCAGACAACAGGAATAAGGAAGTGTCATTTGTTGAACTTTGTGTGCAGAGTGTGTGTGTGTGTGTTACTCTGCAGCCGGCAGAGCAGAAGGTTGACAAACAAGTCCACGACAAAAAGAGGGATGGAGGAAAACTGAAAGAGAAGAGCAGAGAGTGACAGACATAAAGTAGACTGTGGCACCTGGGCTCCCTGACTGAGGGTAATGTGTTTACAACTCTCTCTCTCTCTCTCTGTCTCTGTCTCTCTGCCTCTATGTCTACTCTCTCTGGGTCTCTTGCCCGCTCTACGCTCTCTCAATCTCACTCTGTTCCTCTTTCTTTCTCTTTGTCCCTCAATGGTTTTTAGAACTAATTTTAGTTCACATTTCACAGCTTCTTTAATGAAGTTAATATAAATATAAAAAGCAGAAAATATGAAATGAAAAATGTAAATGAATCAGATGATTATTGATTAAAACGAGTAAAAGATCAATAAGCACGAAACGTATGTTTGAGGGAGCTCTTTATTTGTTTATATTTTTGCTACGCAAATGTCGTAGTCTCTGCTGTAAATATCTGATGTACAGTCAGAGCAGTAAGTGTAGTGGACAGAGCAGGTGGAGGGGCTGCACATACACAAAGGCAGATGAGACGAGGTGAAGCTTCTCTGCTCACTTTAACCCACCTCCCCACCCCACCATACTTGCTATCGCTTTCACTACTACCCACAAAAAGGAAGGAAGGAGTGTGACAGCACAAGAAAGAAAGACAGAAAGAGTAAGAGAGGGAGGGCCATCAAGGCTGAGGGTTTAAATTGGCCGGGGATCATTGACAGTTACTTGTTTTTAGAGCACTAAAGAGAGTAAGTGTGTTTATTTTTGACCTGAGAGAGTGTGGGTGGAGGACAGAGAGAGAGAGAGAGAGAGAGAGAGAGAGAGAGAGAGAGGGAGGAAGAGAATAAGTAACTAGTGGTTTGTAAATTTTGAGGGATGCTGTTGAAGGCTAGTTGAATAGGGACACAGTGAGGATGGAGAGAGGAAATGAGTAAGAGATAGACAGAATGTTAGTGTTTGATAGTCACTACAGATAGGAGGACTGTTTTTGTGTATTTGTTTATATGCCTGAAGTAAAACCATGTTTAATTGTTTATTTGTCTTTCCCTGTGTCTCTCTCTCTTTTTCTCTCTCGTTCTCCGTGTCTCTCTCATTCTCTCTGACTCTCTCTCTCTATTTCTCTCTCTATGATTAGATAGAAATCTTATCTATCTATCTATCTATCTATCTATCTATCTGTCTATCTATCTATCTATCTATCTATCTATCTATCTATTTATTTACTTATTCATTTATTTAGGTACCTCTTTCTTCTCGGACTTGGCAGAGTGTAAAGGCGAAACATGGTTCGGTAAGTTGTGCGTTTCTCTTTCTCCTCTCTCTCTCTCTATCTATCTGTGTTTCTGTCTGTCTGTCTGTCTGTCTGTCTCTCTCTCTCTCCCTGTTCCCTTTTTTCAGTTTTGCTTTTGTCACACGCCGTTCAACACAGCAGATGATTTCTGTTGTGCAATTCTACTTTTAAACAGCCAACAGAAGTTGCTTATTTAGTCAATGAACCGTGTGTGTGAAAAGTGAAATAAATAGACAGAAAGAAAGAGAATGAGGGTATACGTACCCACAGGGAAGTGGACAGGTGTGGTCACACACACACACATGTATGCGGGTGTAAGCTTGTGTGTATTTGTCATGCTGTGTGTGATGAGAGGGCCGCAAATTGCACGCTAAAACCAAATTACGTTCTTTAGATTATGTCCTAAAACTCTTTACCCAAAACTTTTACCTACAAATTTACTGAAACGCAAAAATGAATTTCTTCCAAGTACAGGAAAGAACAGATTCTCCGTGAATAGGCAGAAAAAACACAAACCAGATGGGACAGCGAGGAAAAGCCCGTTTTGAATTCCTGACTTCAGTTGCCACTTGGCTAACATGTAAAGAAGGGGGGGTCTTGATGTCTTGATACAATATGCATCACATTATTTAATTGTTCCGAATTTTGATCAGTTGGAACAACCAAGAACTAGGTGGTGCCACATTTAAAAACCAGGTGGTACCACATTCTTATCAAAAGCAATGAAAACAAAGACATTTGTTCAGTATTTCACACATTGTGCTGCACTAAACCAAATTAATCAAGACTAATCATAGTCCCTACATAATCAAACATGCAGCCGGTCAGTGTACTTTAAGTGCTCAGAAAAGCATGTTGTGCAATGTGATACAGTGTAATATGTGATGCAAGTAATTATTACAGTATTTATTGTCATATTGCCTTCCTCTACCTCAGATTTGACTGTTTTTTATAGGTGGTTTCACAGAGATATTTCTGGTCTAGAAGCAGAGTCGCTTCTGAAGAGCCGTGGAACCCATGGAAGCTTCCTGGCCAGACCCAGCAAGAAGAATGCAGGAGATTTCTCCTTATCCGTCAGGTAAATTTTTGCGTTGTTTTCTGTTAGACTTGAGCAGCAGTGACAAGCATAGTGTTCATGATGTTATGCTTTAGATGCCGGTCAGTCATGGAAGTGGTGGTCATCTTCAGTGCTATGTTGTGTGCCATTCTCTGCTATACAAAAAACACTCTTAGGTCACTAAATTCCTGACTTTGTGGCTTTGCGGCTGCTGGCCCTGTAAGGACACTGAGATGTGGGAAGCAGTCTGTTTAACTCAGACTTTGGGAGCAGAAGTGTTTTGAGGAAAGGTTTCCCTTTTCTTGCATAATTTATTGTCTCTCTTGCAATTTTCAAGCTCCCTAATCACTATTACTTTCAATGTAGAACTATTTGGAATTTGAATAAATCAGCAGTCCTTGTCCTTATTCTAGCAAAGGATTTTTCATCATTAACTGATAGGTCTTAAAGAAAATCTATAGGAAATCATGTCTGTAATCATTGTACTGGTGATATTTATTTGATACCAAGAAAAAACTATGGTACATGATAAAAGTTGTTGCTATTATAACGACATTATAAGTTTTGCTGTACACAATCTGTTACGATCTTTACCCAGCTACACTCTCAAAACAGGACACTATCCTTATAAATGTATACCCCCACGGTACAAACAATGTAGCTGTACCCTAGGGATATATTTCATATACTTGTATGTATTGTGGCTTGTTCTGTTTGCGATCTATATTACGAACGTCAAGTACAAGACTCACATATAGACTTTATACTCACCTGCCCAGCCGGACCACTAACCTGGGCATGTGTGTGTTAAATTTGTTCTAAAAGAAACCACCTGTCAATATATACAGGAATGTTTTAATGCATACAGGTGTTGCAGAAACTACTGAAATCATCATCATGGCATCATAGTATGCAGCAAAGGGTTAAATATCTAAGGTGCTGTAGAGGATATTGAATAATATTGACATATACTGCAATACAGCATAAAATATTGCAGTAATACTTATAGGCCATATCACCCTGCAGCACCCTCAAATGACCTACATGGTCCATATGGTCCAATTATGTGGCTTAAATGATTTTGAAAAGTATAACACACATTTTTTCACAGAAAAGGAACACATTTGTACCGTTTGTAGCTTTTTAAGTACAAAAATAAAACCTGGACATAGCAGTGCTAACGATTCGTCTGGGAGACTAAAGGGATACCATGATTAGTTTGTCATAGGCACCTTTTTATTCATTATGTACACTACACACCTTTTTACAGAATGTGGCTTTACTTAGTACTCAAAAATCACATTTTATCACATTTAATGAAGTGCATTATGTTTATTCTGTGTCCACTAGGATGCATTTTTTTGTAAATGAGCTCATGTTATGCCTCGTAAGAGTGAAAACCAACATGTTTTGAAGGTGAGATGTTTCCATGAGCTTTCTTTAGAAGCTTCTTTACTATGAAACAAAACGTTCGTTTAGCATTGAAACCACAGATTTGTTTTGTCCTGCGCAGGAAGAGGTGGGGGCCACATGAACCTTAGCATAGTTATTAGGGTTACCTGTTTACTGAAACTGCATGCAAGGGATCTATAGACTCTCATCCACTGCCGGTATAAATAAAGGCTCACTGCTGCTATGCAACTGATATCACTGCTGTTCTCCTGCTCTGGACCAGCATTCTGAAGCTTGCTCAGAAATCCTGTAGATTCAGCTAGGTGGACGAGATACACAGTCCAGTGTAAAAGTCTTAGGCATCTGAGGAAAATTATATATAAAGCCATTTACTGGACAGTCAATGTTTAAAAAGAGAAAAACAACAAATAATATATAGTATAACAACTAATAACAACAAATAATAATACCTAGTAATAAAATAGCATCATCATAAAATAAAATTCAATCAGACATGCAGGTTATATAACAAATTTGGGTGTCCACATGTCCTTCCAACTGTGTTGTAATGATGTAACCTGGAATGATGAGTTTGAGGCAGGATTTATGTGTGTAATCTCAAATTTAATAAACAAACACAAACAGTAGCAACGGGTCCAGAGATAATCCAAGGGGTAAATACAAATGCACAGACAAGACACTATAACTAAAGATGATTACTGTTACCACAGTAATGGTAACAGAGAATCCACAAAGACCTACTGAAACACAGGAGTATATATACTGACAAGGATGCCAGAAACTTCTGAACAGGTGAGGAGACAAGAACAAGACACAGGCGAACAAGATAAGGGCACAGGATAAAGTGAGGCTAGCACCAAAATACCAAGGAACATAAATGCATAAAAACTGTTGTTACATTTTATTTATGTTTATTCATTCATGCAAGTTTATTCCAAACATTGGACACTAAACAACCGCAATTAAATAAAATAATAAAAGTAAAAAAAAAGAAACCTTAATATGAATTCCTTTGTTAAGCTCAACGTGACTGATGCATCTTTATGAATTTAGGGTGCATCCTTATTTTAGTGTAAAATGATACATGATGCACTTCACTGCACCCATAATTGTATGCAGAAATGGATACCCAGCAATGTGTTCAAATCACGCTTGTGAAATGTGTTAATATTGCATCTAAAAAAAATATCAGCAGTGCTAGCCAAAGTCACCACCGGTGGTGTGCAGATGTTTGCAGAATGTGTTGGAGGCAGTTGGAAAGCACTTAACTATGCCTTGCATATAACAGCAGGGAAATAATATCTCATTTGCAATTTGAAAGTGTAGGATGCCCTGCCAGCCTAAACTAAAAGCATATTTTGTTACTAATATGTAATTTAAATTTTGTAGTTATGCATAGTAACAAAATATACATTACCACATCTAATGACTAATGTTAGCTAACTTGACGTTAGACAAATTTGTATAGATAGTCATATGCAAATGTTTGGGCACGCTTGTTCAAATGAAAATAAGTGCACATCCTTTTGAGCCATTTGCACATTTTAATGCACAAAATGTAACATATTGGCAGAAACTATAAAACAAAATGTGCCAAATAAAAAAAAGTAATGGCACGTTTTATATTTGATGTTTTAGTTTTTTGAATATGTTAAACTCAGCAAGTAAGTAGAAACTGAGCATACAAAATGTGCATGCAAGTGTTTTCTTTTGAGAATATGTACTTACTTTAAATGTCAATAAATCAAGTAATTTCACCCCAGGTGTTCAAATATTTGCATATTATCAGATTCCTTATTTTACAGCTACGTAAGGACATGCATAAAAGAATCACTCCGCACTCCAAAAAGTAATTTCACACATGATCTATTTGTCAGATTTGTTTTATTGTAATCTGTGCTTAATTGCACACTTGTGTCATGCTCTTTATTATTATTATAGGGCTTTAGAGGAGTTTTGGGTGCAGACAGGAGTTTGAGTGAATTAAAGGCTTTCCACATTGGGTGGGGTATATTCAGAGTCTCTTCCTTCTATAATAATAATGACTGGCTGCTAGATACGCACATTTATTATTATCTTAATAACATGTTCGGTCCTCATTTGTTTCAAAACCAAAATCCTTTTCATCTTAAAGACATTCAGACACGCCTCTGTGGGAGCTTAAGGTTCGAGTATGTAAGTGTAAAGTGGCCATCTGTCACTCATGAACACACCACTCCACTCCACACAGTGAGAACAGCAAGACATTTGTCCTCTGCATGTAAACCCATTTATATGAGTGAAGCAGCGGGCAGACAGGAACACAGTGCCCGGGAGCAGTGTGTGGGAACGGTGCCTTGATCATGGGTTCCTCCGTGGTGAAATTGACTGAATTGGGATTCACACCTACAACCTTCTGATCATAGGGGCAACTCCCTGCCCCACCAGGCCACCAGCTGCTAGTTTGGTCAATAATTTTGTGAAGTATCACAGCAGAAGTGTGAAGATTATTCACACTGCTTTGCTCTTATGTGTAATACCTTGTTCACAGACATACTTAGTTTGCCTTTAAAAGCTGCCTCACGGAAATTATTATATTATGAATATACTAACTGAAGTTTTGGGTAGTTTTAGGAAGGCTTTGGCCTAAAATGTTTTACTTTTGTACCAATATTGTTAATCCATGTAAAAATCCATGTCCATAGGCATTTGAATTCCAAACTGCTTACTTTCAGCACCTCTGTACATAAATCCAAGTTTGTAACTTTCTCTACAGTAAATCACTACATATTAAAACACTCTCAACTGATGAACTGAATTTCCTCTTTAAGACAACTTTAACCAACTTGACTAGATTTGTCTTGTGTTCCTTTAAAACATCACTTAAAATGAACTGCTTTTCTCTTTGTCTGACACTCTCATTTCTCGCACTCTTAGAGTTGGGGACATGGTGACACACATCAGGATCCAGAATACAGGTGATTACTACGATCTGTATGGGGGGGAGAAGTTTGCTACGTTAGCAGAGCTGGTGGAGTACTACACAGGCAACCATGGTGTGCTGCAGGATAAAGATGGCACCATCATCGAGCTCAAATACCCTGTAAATTCCTCTGACCCCACCACTGAGAGGTGAGTTATACCCAAAGCCCCAATACAGGCATTCACTTCACACTGCAGCTCTCCACTGCTCTGAGCAATATGGAGCCCAACACCTGCAGCCGGTAGGGAAATTAAGTATTACTGAAAGGCTCCAGCTCCTTAGCATTTTACTCCTCCGATAGATTGGTAAGTCGAGCCCACTGAGGTAAAAACAGCCACAAACGTGTTTCAAGGAGTCAGTGCTGTCTATAAAGGATTCATACCATTCAATTAACCCTTAGAAGTTGCAGTTATCAAGAGCATTAACTCAAGCATGCTGCAAATGTTTACAAAGTTTTACATATTGGGAGAAAAACATGTGCCTCCACTTTGGCAGAAACCATATTTTATTCTTGTAGTTGATTGAAACTGTCCAACTTTGGAGGAAAGATTTTAAACTTTCCTAGTCAATGTAGATGGCGCAGAAAATATTTTAGTACTTCCTGCAAAATTATTGTTGTGTATACAGTTTTGGAAAGAAAACACAGTAGCCTGTTTTTGTCATTGTTTTCCATAAAAAACAACAAAACCCAAAAAGACAGAAGTGCAGACCAAGTACTGTACGTGCAGAATGAATATCAAATGTAAGAATAATTAACTGCATTAAATATCTAATTATGTCATTGCATATTAATACCATAGCAGCAAATTGAAAGTAATAACAGCTTAATTTAGTTCACTTTAATTTAAATAAGCTTGACAGGCATGACTATCAATTTATTGTTTCCAGCGGTGTGGAGAATTTGATAGAGTCGTAATGAGAAGGCATGATGGATTATTATGGCTCTTATTCCTTGGTCACACAGCCATCAGTGTGAAATGATTAGTTACCATTTATCACTGCGATGAAAATATGCCCTATATGACAGACCACATGAACATAATCTGAAAGTTGTGGAGTGCTGATGCAAGGCCAATACGTCATGGAACATTATCTCAGGTGCAGGACTGGGGTCAGAGCTGTTATAACATACAGAGCAAAAACAGGATACAGCACATCATAGGAGACCAACTTACCCTTAAAACTGATTCAGATAAACTGTGGCTCTGTTTAGAATCTTAAACACGCAAAATGGTGTGTTGCAGTGCAGGTGTGTGACAACATTAGCTGACTGGAAAATATCCCACTGAAGATGTCCAAATGCAAAACTACTAAGTTTGTTAGTGAGCTGCAGGTGGTGAGCTATTAAAAGAAGGGATATGCTTCCTAAATCTACTTTCTCTACAAGAACAACCACTCCCAGCTTTTATTCTGACTTTTTTTTTTAATCTTTACACTGTAAAAAGTGCAAGTTTGCAATACTTTTTCTTAAGTGATGGTATTATTTTACTTAAATCACATAAAATTACTTGATGCATGTTTCACACAGAAAAAAACCCGAACATGACATTGGTCAAGCTTCCATGGTCAAAAAATTTAATCACAAGAAGACTTGCTTTCTGTTATCTATAAATTATTCGAGCTGACTTCTACTGCTTTTTCTTTGTTTTGGCTGATAGACTATATATAGGATAACAAAGAGTCTATATTTAAGGGTAATAAAGATGCATTGAGTGCTGGTACAGATGAACAAAGGTTGAGTGCCGGTGGTTACAATTCATTTTTATTGAGTTATGCTGAACTATCTAGTGTACATTGAGTTACAGAGTATGCTTACAGATAATCATTTCATGCTCTGTAGGCTGTATTCTAAGAGGCTATATTTGAGGACCCTGCCTGTGTACAACCCTAATCTATGCCTTTGTCCTGCCTGTGTGTGCAGGTTTTTCAATCCTAACATGTTCTTAGCTGGTTAATGGGGGTGTAAAAACACATTGTTACACTGTAATGGGTTAATCTAAGGATGGCATCTAATTCATTCATTTTGGACCGTAAGAGCTGGTTATGACAGTATTCAGTGAAGTATGCCAGTGTCTTTGAATCCAAGTACAATGATGGCTACAACTCAGGAAATTGTTTTATTAGTGTAGTCTAAAAGGGCTGGTCATCCAGGAATGACCTAGAGGCTTACAGCTAAGCCTTTACATTACCGTCCCACACAAGCAAATACTTTTCAATGACCTGTGAGTGCAACATATTAATAAATACTTCAGAACTGTCAGAAACGCATCCAAGGGGCTCTTAAAGAAACTCCAAAGCCAAGAATGTATAAGGCTACATCATTACTTAAGGTCATATGTATTACTACTTTCATAATTCTATATCTTATATTTTAGTTCATATGACTTTTCCATGTATTAAACTATACACATATAGGATTTCATTAGATTTGAAACAAAAATCTCTCTGTATCAAGGGGATTGCAACTAGTCATTTTCAGATTGAAATTTGCAGAATTAAAATGTAACAAAAATAGCAAAACATCAAAACTTTTTAACAGTTTTCTGTAATCTGGCAACAACGCTGACTAATCTATGGGTTTGAAGGATGTATAGACTTCATAAGCTCAGTTTATAGAGATAAGGAGTTCAGAGAACAGCCTTCTCACAAGAACATACGTGTAAAGTGTGTTTTTATGTGCATCATATCCACCCTTGAGTTCTCAGAAAATGACTCTATTATTTACAAAAGACAGTGTGTCACAGGTGATGCAGGTGTGAAGGTTGTAGTATTTTGCAGGTCATTGTCATGAAACACTTAAAGCAAATATTTGCTCTAAATATCAGCAGTGGACTTTGGGAAGATGCTCTTCTGCACTGAGCACTTAGGATGACAACTACATGTTCATGCCACAAGCTAACACAAACATCACAAAAAGAATCTGCCCTCTCTGTCTGTGATCTGATAGGTCCCTGGAGGAGTACTGACTTGGTCTCTGGTAGAAGCCTAGGTTCTAGCAGCTCTCAATTTTTAGTCTAGACTTAATAGTCTGGGGGATATGACTTATCAAGTTTTGTAAATGTAAATGTAAATATAAGCATGGCATGAACAATTAAACAAAATGTGCAGGATGGAACAATGTAGAGTGCAGGGCAGTAACATACAGTGGAAAGCAGTATACACAGCGGAGCACTGGGCAGTGGAAAGCTGTACTCATAGTGAGGTATTGGAAAGTGTAAAGTAGTGATTATAATGCGATAACTGGCAGTTTAAGGCAGTTCTCATGCCACAGTATTTATTTTTTCCCCCAATATTTTTACTGCCGCAGTCAAGTTTTGCTGTTCAGTATAAAGCTAAACGAGTAGTGTATAGGTTATGTGTTTGGTAAAACAAAAAAATGCACTAATGTTTCTCATGCAAATGTGTTGAAGGAAGCCGTGCAAAACATGGGCATCTACTAAAGCTTATGTTTCTCCACCTTTTAAAACCACTTAATACATTATTTCCGCAGAGCAGAGGGTGGAGAAACAGTTTCGATTTCCTAATTCGTTTAATTGAACAAATGTGGCCATCGCTTGCTTTATTTGGAAACTGTGCTGTTGTTAATTTAGCAGTTTTGTCATGGAAATTATGCAGATAGATGCTGCTGACTTTGAAATCTTTAACCACATTTCTCAACTGATCTAGATCACTACCACAGTACAAACAGTACAAACCGATCGTTACTGGTGGACATATTTAAACCATATCCCTATAAACCATATCCCTATATTTTCCAAGCCAGTCCTTTCCTGCACGTCTTTTTTCAGCAGCTGTGAGTTTGTAACTTATCATAACACAATTAAAACACAAAGCAAAGTATCCATGACACAGGATGAGAATGTTGTTATGAAGAATGAGAGATCTTAACATGGTTTACTAAAAAATGCAACACCAGGATGACTAAGTATAATTGTATTCACTGAATTATTTCAGGACTATAGGAAGTAATTATGATTTCATTTGCCTTTGCCTTTGAAATATGCTAAAAGAACCATATTAGTGATCAGAATCAATAGTGTACTCTGTCTAGAACATGTTTGAGATAAAAATGTAGATTTGTTTTCCTGGCAGACATTCCGAAGTCATCTTTGAGTTCATTTTTGGATTCATTTGATTAATTTTGATCACTGTCATACATCAGTGAATCATTTTTCTTTCTATAAATCTATGGTATCGTATACACTTTAATATTTTCATTTTAAACTGTTTAATTTGAAAAGACCCTAATTAAAACATTCAGTAATGCTGAGCCAGAGACATGGCAGTAATGAGAATGTTTATGTCTGTTAAAGAGAACCTCTAAAAAAGTCTACAAATGCTGAAACTATTTATGTTCTTTTAAAGACAGACTACAGGGCTGCATGATTAAATTTTTTTAGAGAAACTAATTTGAATTACCTGTTTAAAATATTGAGTAATAATAATCATTGTAAAATACTACAACTACTACTACTTCTACTACTACTAATAATAATAAAATACTACTACATCTACCACTACTACTGTTGTTTCTACTACTATTACTATTCATAATAATACAATTCTACTCCGACAACTACTACTAATAATAATAACACAAAATAAAAATCACTTTTACCACCCCTACTACTCCTGCTAGGAACAGCAATGTGTTGTAGTTCCATAATGAATTATATTGAAATACATTCTGTATCAGCAGGTTTCAGATTACTGAGAATCTGTGACATTTTTCAGTCGTCAAAACAAAAAATAGAACATGTTTCTTGCTTTCATAAAACAATAATTACAATCTCTAAATGATTAGATAAACTGTTATTTAGCATTAAATAAAGTTTATAATCTGAGCATTTGACAGAATTATTCTGCTTTTCGGGCAAAGAATAAGAAAATGATCATGCTTTTGAATATTCTTTTCTGCTTTCATCAATAGATATCATTAACGCATTAGCTATTTAGCATGTCAGAATAATTCATGCACATTACTGACTTATAAGTTTGTATTTATGTTGTATTTATAAGATGGATTGTGCATTTTTATTAATCATAAAGACATGAATATATAAATAAAAGACAGTTTGCTGGAAAGCAAGTTAGTGTGTGTGTCTGTTAACACACACACACACACACACACACACACACACACACACACACACACACACACACACATTTCCGTGCCTTCGTTAGCTGTTTGACTTCCTCTTCTCTTCTGTGGTTGGAAACTTCAGTTTTGACACGTTTGCAAAGAGTGACCAGACCATCCAGTTGGTCCTCTCCAGCTGCCCTCTTTCTCTCTCTGACTCTTTCTCTCTCTCTCTCTCTCTCTCTCTCTCTCTCTCTCTCTCT
>JBBJLR010034811.1:0-12432 GCA_037577145.1 Brachypetersius gabonensis
TGTGTGTGTGTGTGTGTGTGTGTGTGTGTGTGTGTGTGTGTGTGTGTGTGTGTGTGTGTGTGTGTGTGTGTGGAAGGGGGGATGATATACATTTGTCACCATAATTATATCAGACTGGCTCTGATGTATGTATTCATGTCTCCTACAGTGGTGCTGAGAGGCTCTAATGGTTCTTCTGGGTAAAACCTGCATACCTGCATCACACTTCTTTGTTTTCTCATGTGGTGCCTGTTTTCCCTCAACTGCCTTAATTTCAGTCCAGTTTAATTCAGTACAGTGAGTTTCAGTGTTGGGATGTTAAAGGAGAAGTGCAACAGAAACATAACATTTTAGAGGGGAAATACTGTGTAAATGAGAACCGATTAGCTTAAAAACTTCAAATAGAAGAAGTAAAATAAGTGAGGTCAAGTAGGTTTACTGCCATTTTAGTCATATAGTACACAGTTAAATGAAACAATGCTCCTCCAGGACCATGATGCAACACAAGAACAAAGACACAAGCACCACAAGACTACATAAGTGTAGGACAGGAATACACAGGAGTACAAAGAGAGCACGAGAGAAGGGAGAGCACAAGAAAAATACAACAGCAAGAAACCACAGGACAAGACAACATTTAGTATTGGTCACAGTGCAGACAATATTTTAATGAATGCACCTGTATGACAGATACTGTATTCTAGCAGCAGAGAATTACTTGTGCAAATGCAGAGTAGAGGTAGATAGCAATAAATAATAACAACTGTGCACATAATAGCAACAGCACGACAGGGAATGTGAAGTATATAATAAATAATGGGTATTTACAGTGGCAGTTAGGGAGTAAGATGTTCATTTTAGTGTGAACAAAGAGGGATAAACGATTATAATTAATGTATAATTAACGTAAAGTGGCCTCTTATTTTCCAGCATGTTCACACCTATTTAACCCATTCACCCAGTGCAGCAGGGGGCTGCCACCAATGAGTGTTAAATAATAATAAAAAAAATAAATTATTTTTAAAAAGGATATTAGGGTAAATAGAAATAACATTCGGGGATTTATGATTGGAGGAGACCAAGATCAGAACGGTCATATTTTTGTTCACACAATGACAGTCTCGGCTGATTTGTGCAGTCAGTTAATGAGGCGAATAATGTGAGGCAGGTTAGAGCACTGGTGCTGGCACCGCACCAGAATGTTGGTGCATTCCTAAAAAAATGAATATGAAAAGTGGTGGTTTTCTGTGTGTCTGAGTTTTTCTCATGTCATCAGCTGTAGCCCCAGTATTTCTCCCAGTTTTTCCTCAGAGTTTTAGGTCATTCTGCTGGGCTTGAACACATTCTAAACCTAACGAGCACAAAAGGTAACAAAGACCGTTTTAAAGAAGGAAATTCACGTTTGCGTTGATGGCCATGCTTTTTTTTTTTTTGCAGGAGTGCTCTAATTACTGAGATAAATGGTTGTAAACAATTTGCTGAGCTGCAGGACTACACTGTTGCTGTCATTTAGATTTTTTCCCTTAATTTGAAAGTGAAAAAATGGACAAATAGAAGTGCACCAAAAATAATGATAAGATCTCATTCCATTATCTAACATTAGAAGTGGAGAATGTATCTTTTTGAGATTTCTGAGGTTCTACCACTGACTTTGTCCCTCCTTTGCAGAAGGGCCGGGTCTCTTGTTTCAGCAGCCGATAGGAAGACACCTTCCAGGGCCAGCTGCTGGTGCAGCAGCCTGCACTGTGGACTCCTCCTCTCTCCGCCGCTCCCTCGCTCTCCTCCTGCCTCTGCTCCTGTCCTGCCTGGGCCTGGACTCCGCCTGACCAACCTGCAGCACAGAGGAGTGCAGGAGGACTCGGACTTGCCCTGGACACTCAGACAGATGTCTACACATTCACGGTTGACCCCGCTTAAGCTGCGTCGCTGCAGGAAGCTCTCCGCTGGCTGGACCCTTCGGCCCTGGCTGTGGCTGAAGTGCCTCTGTTGATGATTCTCAGTGGTTCCACTGTTGTTTGGTTGCGTTACATATCACAGTTTTGCACACTTGCTCATTTGCTCTTTCCTGCTTTGTAGTTTTTTTGCTGTTTAGGTGGCAGCTTAGGTAGTGCACTATCTGTGGAGGTGTTAACCGATAGATCCTCTGCGGACATTTTGATATCTGTCCAAAAATGTATACATGTCACTGGTTTGCTGTTCTCTAGCTTGGCCTGTCTGCAATGTTTATTTGGAACACAGAAGATCGCAATTTTCTAAAGAGTTTTATAATAGCAAGTTCTAATGCTTTTATCAAGTTGGCAGTGAGGTGTGCTTGTGCATCTCCGAAGATGGATTACACAGTCCTGGATGTAAGCTGACAGCAGAGATCAGTTTCCAGAGATTAGTTTCTAGCTCAACACTGATGTTACTGACTGAAACCCCACCCAAGGTTCTCTCTAACTGCCATTACACATCCTGTCATAAAGGTTCTGGCTATCTTTTTTAACTGGGAAAGGAGCTTTGTCAAGCATTGCCATTTTTGTGATGACCATGGCCTTGTTCTTGTTGAAATCAAGAACTAAGACCTTTTTTGATTGACACCAAAATGTCCCTAGAGATGCAGGCAAAGCTTGCATGACATATTGCGAATATATTGATATGCCCTTAAAATAAAGGTACTAAAAGAGTTCTATGTTTGAGAGCCACTTTCGCTTTCAACTGGTACGAAACCCACAGTGTGTATAAGAACCTTTTTTACTCAAACAGGAAGCCAGAGCTGGTTCATCTACGGCATTGCTTGAAAAACCTTTCCTGACACCTCGTTTTTTTCCATGCTGTAATTTCAAATTATTAGCAATATACTACAAGGATGTTTTTTGTTGCTTCATGTGGTTCATCCAAACACAGAGAACCCCCATGACTGGTCAGGACATAGTGGTCTCCCAACCGGGTCCTTGGAGCACCCACTGCTCAGCACATTTTAATGTCTTTTCCACACCCAACACACCTGATCCAACTATTCAGCTCATTATCAACCCCTTACTGAGCTTGTGTGTGTGTGTGTGTGTGTGTGTGTGTGTGTGTGTGTGTGTGTGTGTGTGTGTGTGTGTGTGTGTGTATGTGTGTGGGAAAAGCACAAAAATGTGGGCCTCCAGGACCAGGGATAGGAAATGCTGGGTTAGAAGATAATTTCCAAATTGCTTACTTATAAATATATATGTCATCTGCTCCTTGACAAATTGCGTGTTGCTGAATTAGAGCAGTACTGTGAATTTTGCCTATATATATACACCTATATATACATTTTAAAGTAGTATATTTTATACTTTTCACATATTAAACACAGCAAATACATAGAAACGATACTGTACAATTACCATGAGGAAATGTCAGGTGTCATATTTGAGTTTGCGATTTGACTGGGTTCTTCTAGTGTTAAGCGAACACTCAGCCTCCTCCCATTTGAACGATCCTTGCGATACGTGTTCCTCTAGTTTCTGCCCCAACTTATACCACAACCTTGAGTATCTGCCAACGACAATAACAATCTGACACCGCCTTTTTCCCACTCTTCTGTCTGGATGCACTTTGAATCTGAAATGACTCTCTGCTTCCGCTAGAGGGCGCTATGTAAACTAGAAAATTTTAGTTTCTGCGACCAAATAGTGCAGTGTGTCCAATAAAGAGTTCTGCACACATGGCTGAATCGCCAGTTACTCTTTATTTGGTGTATTGTAGGCTTTTTGGGTGCAGGAGCCTGTATATTAACTACCTAGCGAAGGGAACAGGGAGCCATTTCAGACACAGCCTTGCTGCTTGTCCGTGTTACTCATGTCCTGTGTGTTTTTCTTCATGGTGAGTTGCTCAATTGTTTAGTGAAGAATTTACATGATAGTTCAGGCTTTTTCTTATGTCTGATGTAGGGATTTTGGCCCGTATCGGACCAATACAGATACGGAGTATCGGATCGGCACACCCCTAGTTTGGACCCAGAGTTTATCAACGAGAGAAAAGTGCTGCGATTACTATTAAACCGTGATCTCACCTCGCTGTATTGGCTGCGTGGAATGTGAAGCTGTTCTTTGTCCTCCTTGTATGCTTGTATGTGTGTATGTGCTTTATGAAGTGTATACAAGTGTTGCAATAGCAATATTTTAGTGCCATTTTCAGTAATATTAGTATATTTCTAGGTCTTATGTAAGAGAAAAGTATGAATTAACATATTTATGTGGTAATCTCTGTATGCAAAGTAGTGTGCTGGCTGTCTTTGACAAGAGTAACCAATATATAAAACGAATGAGAGTAGACTTGTTGATTACTTAATTGAATTGTAATTAGGTTACTGAAGCAAAGAAAATGTACATAGACAGAACCTCATAATACTGCATTTGTCGGCATCATTGGTTCTGGCAGTGCTTGTCAGCATCTGGGACTTAAGTGAAACTGTGTGACTCAAGTGATGAAGCCACCCTTAGCGGAGCTGTCCTGGGTGTATCCCGCACATGTGTTGACAGTAATGTGTTCTGAGGCGCTCACGCGTAAATCAGTCAATAAAAATGTTACAGAAGTATGAGACTCTGGTTGTGAAAGGCCTAGAACAGTTAGAACCTGCACTGCATTCAAGGCAAAAATGGTTATACAGATGGATTTAAAAAGTGCTTCTTTTTTTTTTTACAATTTTTTTTACAAAAAGCAAATTACGAATCACTTTTTGGTGCTAAATCAAACACTCACAACCTATTTAGTGTAAGGTAAAGTATCCATTTGTAACACATGAACACACCACAGCGCAGTTTGGCACGACACTCAGCAGTGCCTGGGGAGCAGTGTGTGGGGACTGTCCCTTGCTCAAGGGTACCTCAGTGGTGCCACTAGCAGTCCTGGGGTTCAAACCCACTACCTTCCAATCACAGGGGCAACGTTCTAACCACCAGGCCACCACTTTCCCCACAAAAAAAATGCATTCAGCTCTTTATTAAATTACATGGTATGATATGGGAGTGGCGGTGGCCTAGTTGGGGGTGGGGGTACTCACCTCTGGACCAAGAGGTCATGGGTTTGATTCCTACCTTCAGCACCATCACTGGGTTCCTGAGCAAGACCCCTAACCAA
This sequence comes from Brachypetersius gabonensis, assembly GCA_037577145.1. NCBI lineage: Eukaryota > Metazoa > Chordata > Actinopteri > Characiformes > Alestidae > Brachypetersius > Brachypetersius gabonensis. The sequence continues at coordinate 5,071 of JBBJLR010034811.1, forward strand.
AAGTTGCTCCAGGGAGACTGTCCCCTGTAGTAAGAGAGTGGAAGTCGCTTTGGATAAATGCATCTGCTAAATGAATTGCTCACACAGGGACTATCCGCTGTGTATGACTTACACAGCTGGTATTAATGAAGTAGTCTAAGGAAGACTGCCTGCCAGCTATAGGGTGACATTTAGTTCATTTTCTAGCTCTCAGTGCATCCACAAGTCTCTTCCATCTCAGTGATCCACTTTAAGAAGATTACATTTTGCGCTTGTAGTTATGGAAGTGATCTGGGTGGCTATTGACTTCCAGCATTTGTCAGCAACATTAGCCTCAGAGATCCAGCACTTAAGTAAAAAAGGCAAATTTGAGCTCCAAACATGTTTAAGTCATGTTTAAGTGGAAAACTGTACTGTTTCTTCGCAAATAATACAAATGTTATATAAAATGAACTAAATGAACTGTGGACTGTGTTAAGTATGGTCTAAGGAGGGTGGAACATACAGAGGCCCTGTTTTTATCCTTCAGTGATGTAAACACTGACAGAATGCTGTTTTTTATTTAGGATTCAAATGTGTCAATCAACTGCACATGATTAAATTGCATTGCAGCAACACAATTCTTGCCAAAAGGAGGAAACTGTAAAACAGCAATTGTGTTGCTGTAACATTATTTTATTAATAGGCAGCCACTTGACAGATTGTTTGTTTTTCTGAATGGGATGAACTGTGGTTTAACCCAGTTTTAACGTCACACGCCTCCCACATTCACGACAACGGCACTTTAATGTCCTGGGTGCCACTGGATGCCCTATGATTTGTGCCAGATTGTTGAATTAAGTGTGTAATTTCAGATATAGATGCACATCAGCTAAGCACCATTGCTCAATTATTAGGAAACGACATCCACATCAGCTGTGGACGCTCTGCAGCTGGTGTCACATTTAACACACAACTGAAGCCCACCAGTTTCACACCATACATCAGAAAAGAACTGCATCATGATTCTTATGACTACAGTCATTTATTTATTCATACTCAACCCTTTTTAATGCAGAACACTTTCCGTGTAAAACGCTGTGACTGTTATTAATGAATTATTATCCACTAATTTGGAGAAATGGCTCCTATTTTTCATAATTGCCCTAGTGGGACTTCAAATCCGCCTCATATAAAGTACAATGGGTTTCCCTGCTTGGAGGATTGAGACGAATATAAAACAGCTTAAAATAATGGCTCAACAGGCTAATGTTGCTAGCTGTAAATGGAAGCAGGTCTCTGACGTTTAGCCAGATGACATTTTCGTAATGAGTTGTGTTGCTGATTTGCTTTCATTCCTTGTTCGCATCATTAGCGTTATTGACCGAGCCGTTCCTTTCAGCAGTGGGAACGTTTGACAAAGTGTCCACAAAGGTAAGTCTAACAAATCTGAGGAAGGAACAATTAGCCCTTTTCCATTTCTCACATCTGCTCCTCTGATCTAGTTCTGTACCAGCCCACATCCAGCACAGCTGGTCCAGCGGAGGGGGGAGGGGGGGTCCACTGAGGAGGCGGAGTCACTAACAGGACTGGCCTTGCCCATCAAAAATAAATCGTCTTTTAATCTGGAGATTATTGAAGTCGGACTTATTTCTCCAAACCCCCCACTTTAGGAGAAATAAGGAGCAAAAGAAAAAAATCAACTTAAGAGTTTTCTTGTCTTTAACAACTTTAGTAGTCGAGACTTGAATTTGATCATAAAGACGAATTTCAGGCTCATTTATAAGCAAATCGAGTTCTCTTTTATATCGGATTATCATTTTAAGATCTTAAACTGGGGTCGGGCTGAGATTAGAGGTTAAAATCTCTTGTGGATGTTAAACTGAGCTCAGTTTTGTCTTGACTTTCCTTTGGTTGAGACTTCAGGGATTGAGGCCTCAACTTCTTTTTCAGTCATAATAGGTGATGGCATAAAGTATTTCTGACAGAAAGAGCAAGATGAATATATTTTTAAATCACATCCTACACATCTGTGCTCCAAATGCTCCCGTACACTGTGTCTCTAACACCTGCTGTTTCTGCACAGTTCAACCACAGGCAGAGTGTGTGTTCCAGCCGACCCCACAGGTCAGATCGATTTTAACCTACAGAGGGGGTGGTCACTAAACAGTCTGGTAAACTGAAGAAAATGCATTTGAATTGACAGAATTCTATTATGTTTGGATCCAGTGAGCTTTCCAGCCTAAATATATAAAGGTTTGTGGGACTTACAAAGGTTTCTCTATCTATCTAGATACCAAGATCAACATAATTTACGTATAAAAGTAATAGCTAAAATATAAGCTTGTCGTGTGGAGGTGGTACTTTAGCCTGCCCAGCTCTTACTATAAGATGGCTATACACTTTAAGTAATGTATTACGGAGTCTAAGAGGATTTCAATAAAACAAGTGTGAGTTGTGTGTAAGGTTATGTTAGGTTGTGGATGATGTTCTGTTTAATAATAAAAAAAATAATTTTTAAAATAAAAATAATTAAAAAAAACCCAAGCTGGTTGGATAATACCTCATTCTCTTCTACTCTAGATCTTATGCTGGTGATGATAAAGAGGGTGTTGCTGGTGTAGCATTAATAGCTAGAGAACTGAGCAAAAGTCACCTGTGAAAATAATATTTAAAACTGTTTAGATGACCAGTTTTACGTTAATATTATTAACTATACTAAACTAAATTAAACAAAACAGAATAAATACATTAACATTCTGCAGTAAATAGTGATTTTATGTTCAGTATATCATTGTGTTCCTTGGTGAAGTCCAGTATTACTGTAGTTTCATCAGAAACCTGGTTCCACTCGATCAGTACTTCATTAAATTAAACCAGAAGCTGCTGATGGAGGTTCACCATCCAAACAACGGCTGGAGGAACCTGGAACCGAACCTGTGTTCTCCTCACCAGCTCACATAGTATCAACTACTATACAAACAAAAGAAATCTTGATATTTTACTGCTTTCTTCTTTGTTTGTACTCATTCTGATGTTAACTTTACTAGTTGAAAGACACTTTATCACAGATTAAGTGAGAAATGGCTTTAAACAATTTGAATAGGACTTTTGCACAGTGCTGTGTATACACAGTGAATCCTGTCAGACTCAAACAAAACTCTACATGTTTAGGAGGACAGTTTGACAATTGCGTAGTTACTGAGTTTCTACTCCAGTCTTTAGTTTTGTATAGTGTAACACAGTCTTGCTCTTCTTCTGCATATTGTGGCAGCTATCTGCTCTCAAACTCCACCATTTTAGGAATGGCTTCATTACATGCAGGGACTTTTTTCCCAAAATGACTCTCTCAAGCCATGACTAGTTTGCCCTCTTGGCAGATGCATGTCAGTGCACTGCACATGACGGCATAAACACAACCCACATCGACATGATATGAAAATTCTACAGTGTGGCCTACAGTGAAACGGTGCACGTTGGGGGAAAGGCAAGCAGAACTCAGGCTTTTCATTGCTACCACACTAAAAAAAAAAGAAGTCTTAATGTAAGTAAAGTGACCATTTTATCATACATGAACGCACCACAGTATGACATTTTTCTCTACATTTAACCCATTCACCAAGTGAAGCAGCAGTCAGCCATCGGCAGTCCTGGGATTCAAACCCACAACCTTCTGATCACAGGACCAACTCCCTAACGACTAGGCCACCTGCTGCCCCTGAACTAGGCCAATAATACTAACATAACTTAGTGTAAGTGCACATTAGGTGAGTAATAATTTTCAGTCTAGTGAACAAATGAGTAACAATACAATTGGGTTTCTATGTAGGTGTGTAAGGTGTGTAAGCCACATAATCCAAAGTCACAAGAGAGCACACCTGTTCTTGTCCCCCCCCCTCTCCCCCCCCCTTAATCAATATCTGCTGTTGCACAAGATGTAGGAACACATTCATGTACACATTCATCCCAGATATACTGAATGGAGCTCTATCACTCCAAGTCAAGTCATTTACACAGAACACAGTGAAATAAAACAACCTTCCTCCAGAACGATTACATTACATTACATTCATTTGGCAGACGCTTTTGTCCAGCTTACAGTTTGAGGAAATACTCAAGGTTCAGAACAGTGTGAGAGCCAGAGAAGAGTTCTTAGTGCCAAAATCTTAACGTAGGACTAGTGCACCAGGAGAGGAGGTGCTCTCTGAACACTTATGTCTTCAGGAGGGTTTTGATGCTCTGGTCATCTAAAGCAACTCATTCCACCAGCAGGGAACCAGAATGAGACCAGTCTGAACTGGGTTTACCCTGTGTGTAGGCATGGCAGTGCCAGATGATGTTCCTTAGAGGAGCGGAGGGAGCAAGTAGGAGCGTAAATCTGATTGATAGGATTAGGGTAACTGGGTGGTGCAACACAAGAACAAAAGTTCCACGGCCCACTGTGATGGTAGTGCTGTTCATTTTGTTTGTGCACTTCAATTAGAAGAGACAATATATGGACAAAATATTGGGACATTGCATTTAAACACATACATTTTAATATAGGGTTGGTCCCTCTTTACACATACAACAGGTTCCACTCTTCTTTGAAGACTTTCCACAAGATTGTGGAGTTTCTGAGGGAATTTGTGTCCATTCTTTCTGTAGTGCATGAATGAGGTCCGACACTGATGTTGGACGAGAAGGTCTGGCTCACAATCTCCGTTCCAGTTCATCCCAAAGGTGTTGGATGGGGTTGAGGTCAGGGCTCTGTGTGGCCAGTCAAGTTCTTCCACAATGAACTCCTCCAGTCATGTCTTTATGGAGCTCACTTTGTGCACAGTCTTGCTGAAATAGAAAAGGTTCTTCCCCAAACTGTGTCCACAAAGTTGGAAGAAAAATCTTGGTATGCTGAAGCATTAAGATTAAGCCCTTCGCTGGAATTAAGAGACCCAGCGCAAACCCTGAAAAACAGGAGTGTCTAAAACCCACATAATGCACTTTTGAACTGCACGTTAATGGGCTTGAATAAAGAGGATGGACGGTAGGTGGCACTGTTCCGCCCTGCAGGTGACTCTCCTCTGTCCTCGCCTCCTTCCTTCATATCCCCCAGGGCTGGAGGCTGGGGCTTCAGCAGCAGCAGCAGAAGCCGGAGAGGGAGTCTGGCAGGCGGCTGGAGTAGCACCACTCTGCGGGGGAGTCCCGGCTTCATTTACACTCCCTTTGCTCATCCATCCGATGTCCCATCGCTGGCTTTGACAAGACATGAGCAGCAGGTACGCGAACCCTCCGGACTGAGAGAGCCCTCGAAAGGCTGGCTGACCCCCTCCACCCCACGAGCTGCCTGACTGATTCACGCCGAGAGAAGCGCTACCTGGCCGGGCGTGAGGAGGCGAGACGTCTCCATCCCGTTTGAGCCAGCCCTCCGCTTTCGAAGAAAGGTGGATTTAAAGACACCGGGTGCCTTACTTACTTTCTCCCTGTCTCCGGACCTCTTCAAAGCTTCTTCGCATTCACAGCTCCGAGGATGGATCTGGCCCCGGTGTCCGTGGTCCTGTGCCTGCTGGCCGTGTGCGTGCGCGCGGAGAAGGCTCGGAGCTGTGCCGAGGTGCGCCACTTCTACAGCAGCAAGGGCTTCACCCTGAACGGGGTGCCCCACTCAGAAATCTCCGGTAAGTACCCCTGACCCCCCACCCCCCCCCATTTTTTTTTTACAGGTTGTTCCACTATTCATCCACTATTGTTTCTGCTTTGTCTCTCTGGTACCATGAAGCTTAATTCTACACCTTAGCTTGGCTTTTGTATGAAATGAATGGGATCTCTTATTGTCTGATGCGTGGGTGCTGCAGCCCTGGACTTGTAGGTCCAAACTGGAAGGGAGGGGAAGAGTAAGGGAAGGGGGTGGGTGTCCCAGACAAAAGGCTCCCAGAGCACAATGAGCAAATGTTGGGATGACCTTTAAGATGTTCTTGGTGATTGATTTTGACATGGCAAATGTCATAGTTCTGCTTTCGGTTAGTGTCCGAAAAAAAGGGTGTCGGGATGATGCTGGAGGATTGCTGTCTGTTGTCATGAGTCTTTGTTGCCGAGGAGTTGTTGGAGTCCACGTATTCACGCCCAGTGAAGACACAAACTGTCTTGATTCATGCTTTCCATTCTTTTGTTGTTATTCTGGGCCCCCTCACACCAGCATGGGACAGGAATCCCCCCCATTGCTTATGTCAGTGTCTGATAAGTGGTGCTACCCTATGACCACTCATCATATGTGTTATGATAAGGCAGGTAAGACAGATGAAGGCGCAGTACTGGCAAGGCCACTTGTTATGACAGCAGTAGGAAATCTCTCCAGACTGGTTTACCTTGGAAAAGTGTTCTGAAGAAGTTCTGGCAGGTGCAGAAGTGGACCGTCGACTACTGCGCAGTCTGAGAACCAGACTAGATTGAGCCTTTTTAACATCACTACCAGTCATGATGACAAAAAGCAGCCATATGATAAGACTGATGACAGGTAATAAAGTGATAAGTGTGTAAATCGCTCACAGTAAACATGATATAGCCGGAGCGGCATTGACATGAAGCAGCTGTTCCAGCTAGCTGTGTTTTGAAGGCGGCGAGTCTGATTGTGTCTGATAAGTCGAGATAAATGATCGCAGATGTGCATGCCTGCGCACGCAGATAAGTGTCAGCACCTGATTTTTTGAATGACTGTATTTAATTGCTGTCTTAATTGGATTTGAGTGTGGCTTTATTCACCGACCACAGAAACACAACACAATGCATTCACTGTTAAACATAAGCCTTAAATATTGGCAGTGTATTTGAACCTCCTAATATCTACACTCTTACAAAAATATGCCATAAAGTGTTCTTTAAGCTATACTGTAGAAAACCAACTTCAGGTTCCTTGAAGAACCGTGTTTGAAAGAGTAATGTGAGTGGGAAGAACCTTTTGAAAGCTATAAAAGCCGTCACAAGAAATAAAAGTTCTTTACCAATCCAAGGCTTCTTCCTAGAGGCTTTAGACACAGAGCAGTTACATTAAAAGGTCCTTTAGGGAAACAACAGTGATTCTATGTTCTTCTGTGGCAGTGATTTGGGACGCAACCCACTGGCATGCTTTTTAAATGTACAGACTCCGTTATAATATTCAGACGTTTAACCAAACATCATTTTAAATGTGACAAAATGATTGTTGTGGCAAAGCATTTTTTATTTAGGGCTGCAAGCTGCAAACCCATGTTTATGACGTTTGTACTCCATTAAACCTTGCAGTCTACTCTTAAACAGGGTGTTATTTGAAGCTTCTTTAGTAAAGATGTATATAGGCTTGGATAAATGGTTGTATATGTACAGTGTTGTGCAAGTTACTTCCAAACTGTAATACATTACAGATTACTTATTACTGTCATTTAAAAGTAATCCCTT
>JBBJLR010034822.1:0-12431 GCA_037577145.1 Brachypetersius gabonensis
AGTAACTGTGGTCCTCTCTGTGTGCAATACATCTGTTCTTCATACTGTAATACTGTAGCACACAACACTTTACACTTTACACAGCACTGTCACTTTACACAGCACTGTCACTTACTGTATTTTATACAACTCAATCCACGACTAGTTACTGTTGCTGCACTGTGTTGACTTTCATGTCTTTTATGTCTTTGTTCTATCTGTGAAGAGGGTGTTCAAGTAAGTATTTCATTGTACTCTGTACACTGTACTCTGTACACATGACAATAAACTTCAACTTCTCTGAAACACACTAAAGTAGAAATGCAAAAAAATAGATAACAAAATGAAAAATAACAGAATCACTCAAGATCAGTAAGGGCAAACTGGCAATCTGTGCTTTCTGAAAAAGAATGGCTAAAGCAAAAATGCAAAGAAATAATTAAATAAAAAACTGAAAAAGAGAACAGTCTGAATGGAGCCGTATGGAAGGCATCTGGATGTGGCCGCGCCACCCCTACACTGATTTACATTTAGCTTAATTTATATTTGGATTACTATTTATTAATAATGCACCGAATGTTCGGCTCATTTGGACAGTTGTTAAAGCACTTGTTCAATTTAGCACTTGTTGAATGCTAAATAAATAATTTAAAAAGTAAAATGTGTAAAAAAAAACCCATATTGCCAACGAAAAAAGAAAAAAAACTGTCACACGCACCTGAGCACGTGACGTCACGAGGTCCCGGAGATAACTCACGTCAGGTATATAAACAGGAAGTAAGTGACAGTCTGCACACTGACTTTGAAGTTGCCTCCTTCATGCCAATGTGTCCCTTCAACTCAACTCTGAGTCATCTCTCTGGTACCATGAGTACTCTGACTCTTCGTAGTCTATTAATATATTAATCTATTAATATATAATAATATACCTGTCTGTGTGCGTGTTCAGAAAGTGGGTTCATCTTGGTGTGAACTCTAACTCCCTTAGGAGTGTTCTGAGAGTAACTGCATGGCTTACTGGCTTCTCACGTTTAAGCTGTTCCTCCACGCTACACATTGAGCACAGTTCACATCTCATTCTTGACCTCCACCATGACAAAAACATGTGGAGAATATTTGCAGGTTCCGCATTTTTGGGAAGATTTCAATGTAAAACAATGAGTTAGGTTCTCATAAAAAATGTATCCAATCACTAATTATTGGGAATTTGGACAATTAAACAAATTGTAATTTTAAATGACCAAATCTGAAGGTATATCATTATAGACCAAGTTTTTGGTTGTTGTACTGGTGCAACCTCCTCATCTTGCACCGGTTGTTGTGCAACCTGCGCCTAATACAGTGACGGTTATAGGTGACTCCATTATATGTGGCTCTCATATATGGTATGTAATAACTGTGGTATCAAGGCATACAGTCGTCTCAGCGCTTTAAATGACTGGCTGAAGTGCTGGTTTGAGTCAAAAACATTCACTACATCGAGCACAGGGTTGCCGAGCGCAGACCCTCGGCCAGTTGTATTTCATTCAGCTTTGTAAGGGAAAGTTTTAGCTCAATTAATTTAAATTCTCCACCAGAATCAGAGATGGCTGATTCACCTTTATTTTCATCAGTTTAGTAATTAATGATTAATCATCACTTGATTAGTTAATAATCAATGATTATTTTTTATTTATTAATAAATGTATTATCACAAGCAGGGTTTATTAAGTATCAGCATGAACTGTTCATTCAGCAAACTAGTTCAGGCAGGATACAGCAATTAACCTTATGAAGCTCTTCTTAATTGCGCAGTTAAAAAGAGTATCGCTTGAAATATGGGAATTGGGGATCAATTTGATTGTTATTATTAATTTTAAGAGCACGGTAACGTTATCAAAGCATAAGAAGTGATTTCTCTTTTCTGACAAGAAGCTGAAATACTGGTCACATTTAAGACAACATTTATTGTTTATGAGACAACATAAAACACAGACACATAAATTAAAAATTAATGAGATTATGTGATATTGGTATTGAAAATTACTGAAAATCCTGGAACACGAGCTTCATGAAACAACACAACTCAGTAATTAACAAAGGTTAGCACCCTAAGTCTGTCCTTGCACCAAGTTATCCAATTTAGGAGACTTTATACTTATTGATTTGGAGTCTCAGGAGAATTGGAGTTGAGGATTTCAGAAGAGTTGAAGAAGTTATTTAGAAGTTTGCTACTGCCTTGAAGCTGAAGATGATGTTGCAGTTCAGAGGTGAATGAAGCAGGGGGTTGGAGATTGGAGCATCCTTAAGAGGTGAAATGAAGCAGGGGCGGATGGCTGGTCGTGAAGTCTAGACTTCAGGTCTTCTGGTCCGGCTCAGCTCAGCTCTTCTGCTAGTCTTGCCCGTCCTGTCCTGCTTAGGCCTGCTTTGCCCCACTTTGCTCTGGTCCCCGCGGCTCAGTCCAAGTTCTCTGTGCATCTGAACAGCTTATATGCTGAGGGAGCAAAGGGGAGACTGACCCCCGCGTTTCACAGCTTATCCAATGACAAGGCCGGATCAGTCTCAAAAAGGAAGGTGGGGTCTCCCATACATGGGCCCTGAGGCTGGGAGGAAGGAGTTCCTTTTTATGAGTGCCACAGTGTGAAACTTCTCATTGACAGAAACAAAGTTTAAACCTCTCGTACTGTTAATAACTTGATATTGAAACCTGAACATTTTATCACAGTGTGATCGAGTGATCATGTAGATACCAAATACGCCATACTTTTCATCAACATTTCACATTTCAAGTTTTACAAGGATTAATTTACATACACAGTCTTAATTGCAACCATAATTATTCAAACCAAACTTTAAAATGCCTGAATATCACGATGTAACAAATCCCTTTAGTAATCAACAGTTCTGATTTCCCCCAAAAGCTTAAGAGCAGTGTCCTTACTTCCACATTTATATTGCTAAGTATACAGTATGTTTCTAAACAGAAAGGACCTTATGATCATTTTAATATCTTTTTGTGGATTAATTTGAAATCAAACATGACTAGTCTACTTTGAAGAAAAATAAACTTATAGATATTATCTTGATCAGACATCACATCTAGGTTTTACTATTAAAAATGGAAAGGCATATTGGGATTACACAGGATGGCTTATCAGAGAAAATCCGTTTAAAAGTAAATTTGGAAGTATATAATAAACACAAAAATGTATCTTTTTCTCTTGTTTCAATGAACATTCAGTCTATCTGTGCGTGTGTGTGGGGTGGGGCGGTGTGGGTGTGTGTCTCTGGCAGGGTTCATAGAGTTTATGGCATGAAGTGGGTCAGGGCTCATAGAATGTTCTGGTGACCCTTTGGTGACTGGAACAGGGAGCTCACTGTTCCTGTAAGTAGTTAAGATGCCTTATCAGCATTTGAGCGTTGTACACCTTCCTGTCCTACACAGAGGTCTCTGCCTTCTCGCTGAAGGAGGGAGGTGAGGAGAAGGACACATTCGTGGGGCCTTTCTGATGGATCAGCCAAATGTGATTTCTACAATAGTTTGCGTACGGTTGCACTTCAGAATATAAACTAGATTTAATATGTCTTACGGAGACTTGGCCTAAGGCATCGGGGTCAGTGGCCCTTAATGAGGCAACACCCCCAACCACAGATATGCTAACAGGGAGGTCAGGAAGGGTGGTGGGGTGGCAAATATATTTTCAAACATATTCTCAGAGAACTCTGACTGCAGTAAAATATATCTGGGAGTTTCCAAATCATTTGAATACATGCCATTATCTTTGAACTGTTTGTGTTATAACTGTTTATCACCTGCCTAAGCCCAATACTAGTTTTATGACTTTATGAGTTTTCTGATTTTCTATCGCTAGTTTTCACACATTTTGATTTTCTGATTTTTTATATTTTGTCATGTTTTAATCGTCACACAACATGTACGTGAAGCAAAGCATGTGCATGGACACACCTTAGATCTTGTTATCTCAAATTGTATTAACATCACCATTCAGTCCATCAAAAACTTTACAATATCACATCATTTTATTGTGGTTTTTAAATTAGATCTGGCCTCAGACTCCAAACTGCCCAAAAAACAACTTACAGTGAAATATAGAATAGATTCAAATGCTATTGCACATTTTTCATTTATTTTACTGGCTCCACTGTCAGTGAGCTTATTCATGAACTCCACAGTTAGAAATATTTTAGATTCTGTTGCTCCTGAAAAAGCTAAAGTATCAATGCGTTGCCAATCCATACCATGGAAGACTACATACATCAATAGTTTAAAATGAGAGTGCAGAAAAGCAGAATATAAATGGAGAAAGAGCAAACTTCATTTTCAGCAAAATTCATCTGAGTTTTTATAAAGAAAGGATTACAATCTATCAGCTTGCCATACGTAAAGCACAACAGACTTATTTCACAAAAGTAATTACAGACAATACATTTTCAACAATCAAGAGGATCCTTAATCCATTATGGCCAGTAATATAACATGTCACATGAGAAATGTGAGCAATTTGCTCAGTTCTTTAAAAATAAAATAACCAGCATTCAAGCCTCCACAATTCCAATCAATTAAATATTTAGCCCTGACAGGGCGGTCTTGGCCTATTTGAATTCATATTATGCGATAGACATGAAGTGTTTGGAAAGCATTGTTACCAAATTGAAACCGTTTGGACCCCATTCCTACTTTTTTATTTAAACAAACTTTTAAGGTTCTTTCAGCATTGACTCTGCACATTGTCAATATTTCACTATTAACTGGGGTTTTCCCTGACTCGTTGAAAAATGCAGGTGAAGCCTCTACTTAAAACGTCCACTTAGGTACTACTAATTCAAATCTTCCAATCTCAAATCTTCCTTTTATGAGTAAAATTCTAGAAAAGGCTGTTTACCTGCATCTTACACATTTTCTTTATCACAATAGGATATTTGTAACATTTAAATCAGGCTTTAGAACTCATCATAGCACGGAGACTACTTTATTAAAAGTTTTAAATGATCTAAGACTTAACATGGACTCCAATAAGATATTCATTCTTGTCCTACTAGATTTAAGTGCGGCCTGGGCCTGGTGTTTATGTTAACCCTAGAGTAGGGCCTAGTATGTCTATGAGCATTAGTGAAAAGCCTAGTGTTGTGGTAAGCCCTAGTGTAGGGCCTAGTATTTCTACGTGAAACAGAGCAGGGCCTTGTATTAATGTGAGCCCTAGAGCAGCAGCCCCAGTTAGAGCAGTTTCAAGGAAGGGCCTGTGCTGGGGACTATAAACAAGACTGAGGGGCCATTACACCAGAAAAGAGGTTCATGGCCTCCAGATAGGGTAGGCAGTCTTCCCCTGAATTTTTTTGAGAGCGGGGGTACTGGGAATCTGCAGGGTTCTAGAGGAGCTCAAGAGAAGGGACTCCCAGCTGAAAGGCTTCCAGGACGAGGCTGCGCCCAGCAGCACATCAAAAAGCTTCCAGCGGAAGGGCTTCCAGGAGGAGGCCTTACCCAGCAGTACAGTTATGGGCTTCCTGCAGCAAGGCTACCTGAAGGAGGCCTTATCCTGCAGTACAGTAATGGGTTACCCACAGAGGGGCTTCCCGGAGGAGGCCTTGCCCATGTGGACAGAGGTGGGCTCCTCGCAGAAGGGCTTTCGTGAGAAGGCCTTGCTCAGCAACACAGCGAGGGGCTCTCTGAGGGCATTGGTGGAGCCCAAGGTGAGGGCTCCCCACCTGAGAGCAGCGAGGAGCTCTCTGAGAGCATTAGTGGGGCCCCAGGTGAGGACGCCACACTTGAGAACAGCGAGGGGCTCTCCAAGAGCATCGGTGGGGCCAAGGTGAGGGCTCCACACCAGAGAAGAGAGACAATGGCGGGCTCCTTGCTGAGGGGCTTCCCAGTGGAGGCTCTGCCTCCAAAGATGCTGATGGGTTTCCTGTAGGAGGCTCAGCCTCCAAGGACATTGAGGGGCTTCCCGGGGGGGTCCCTTACCAGCAGGACATTGAGAGGCTTCCAGCAGAGGGACTCCCTGGAGGGACCTCTGCACAAGGTGACTGTGAGTCCCAAAGGAAAGTGTCCAGTGGGACTCAACGTGTCGCCTTGGCCATGCAAAGTGTCAGCCAGGAGCAAAGTCAGAGAGAGGCGACAGGGTAGGGCTCATAGGATGGTTTCCTTTGCCTCCACCTTACCCCCCTCCACATCTTTTTATGGTTGAGTTTTTTTTGTTTTTTCTGTATGTGGGCCTGGTGGCCCTTTTGGGTGCCCTGTGTGTGGCGCCTTTAGAGCAGGGGGTACTGTCATGTCTAGGAATTAGTGGCAGTGGGTGACTGCTAGAGGTCACCTTTGTGTTTAGTAATTATCACCTGTGTTCCAGTTGTAATTAGCATTTTTCCTTTCATGGTATACTTCGTTTCTTATGTTGTGTTTTCCCAAGCCTGTCCCTAAGTCATTATACATATTTAATAATGGCAAGTGGTAGTAACTTGGAATCAGCCTGGTGGATAGTAGCTCCTTATTTGTGCATTGCTTTGGTGCCACAGCTGGACTGTGTTTTTTCCAACCATTCTACGACACAAACCACATGTCACCTGAAGCCACTTTGACCATCGTAACAGTGACCACTGTGCATATTACGTATGTAACATTTAATATTGCACTAGGATCTTTCTCCTAATAGGTCAGTGATGTCTGGGAACTTATCGGAATTACCTAACAGGACCTTTCCCAAAAACCACTGATGGCATTCAGTACATTTTGAGAGCCACTGATTACTTTTCAAAGTGGATTGAGACCTTCCACTTAAAAACAAAACAGCATCAGAAGTTGCAAGACGGTTGTGTTCAATTATATACAGACATGGCTGTCCCAAAATAATTCTGTCCGACCAGAGAAGAGAATTTGTTAATTAACCGTTTAAATATATAACAACCAGTAATTTGACGTTTGTCTATTTGCAGTCTATGTAGTGTATTTACAAAATGCTAATTGTTCCTTCTGTGTTTCCCTACTCTCCTATGATATGTGTTGACTACGTAAACTACGTAAGTTTTTGTGTAGTAGTGCCTTGAAGTGAATAAAACAGCCAGCACTGGTTAGACACTCATACCACTCTCGTCTTTTCTTATTAAACACATAAGTTATATAAAACAAGTATATAGCATACAGTGGGGCAAATAAATATTTGACACAGCATTTTTATCAGTAAGGGGATTTCTAAGTGGGCTATTGACACAAAATCTCCACCAAATGTTGCCATCAAGCCAAATATTGAATTCATACAAAGAAATCAGAACATTTAAGTATACAAGTTGAGTCATAATAAATAAAGTGAAATGACTCAGGGAATAAGTATTGAACACATGAAGATAACAAGGTGCATAATGGCACAGAAAGTCAGGAGATCACTTGAAATCTGTCAGTATTGAGAGAGAAATGCTGCCCCCTATCAGTACTAATTGATATCATCCTAATTGATGGCCTATAAAGGCTTCTCAGGAGGCACACAGGAAAGACTTCATAATGGGTAAAAACAAAGTATTCTCCCACGATCTTCGTAACCTCATCGTTGAAAAGCATTCTGATGTTTATGGGAATGGTTATAGGCGCATTTTCAGAATGCTGAATATTCCTGTTAGCACTGTAGGGGCCATTATCCGGAAATGGAACGAGCATCAGTTCACCATAAACTGGCCACGATCAGGTGCTCCACATTAGATCCCTGTCTGAGGAGTAATCAGGAGAGTTCTCCAAGAGCCAAGAACCACTCGGGCAGAACTTCAGGAAGACCTTGCATCAGCAGTTACTGTTGTTTCAAAGAAAACCGCCATTGTATTCATGCACGCTCACCACGCAAGTCTCCATTGCTGAACAATGGAGCATGTTGAGGTTCGGTTAAAGTTTGCAAAACAGCATTTGGAGAAACCTGTGGATTACTGGGAGACTATACTATGGTAAGATGAAAGCAAAAGAGGGAGAAACAAAAAGGGAGCAGTGAGTAAAACAAAATGGCAGGATTAATCGGTAGTACTGGAGCGTTTGAGGTATCCATAGAACAATGAAGCGCCTACACTGAATGGTTTGACTACTTTGTGCTGGCAAACGAAATCAAAGAAGGAGCTATAGTACTGACTTTTCTGTGTGCAATGGGTGTGAAAACGTTTAACCTGCTCAGGAGTTGACTCAGCCAGACAAACCAGGCGAAAAATCGTATCTGGAGATAGTGAAGCTACTCAAAGAGCACTTTTCGTCTAAACCACTGATTATCGCTGAGAGATTTCGATTCTACAAAAGAAACCAGCTAGAAAGCAAATCTATTTCCCAATTTGTGGGAGTGTTTAAGCGGCTATCGGAGAATTGTGAGTTTGTCCCATCACTGAGTGATACCATAGGCGACAGGCTTGTCTGTGGTCTGCGAAGTGAGGCTATACAAAAACGCCTACTAACTGAATGTAACTTAACGTTACAGAAGGCTATAGAGATTAGTACATCTATGGAAATGGCTACAAAAGAGGCACGACAGTTAGGTGCATCCAAGTGCACAAGGTTCACTCAGACACAAGGAACAAATCAAAATCAGAAAAGGCATGTTATAGATGCGGAAAATGGGACATCAGCCTGAAGATTGTCACGTAGAGTGTGCCTGTAAAAACAAAAAACCACCACCAAGTAAAAACACTGAACTTAAAAGAAATCACCATCAGAAATTCAAACAAAAACATGCGAACCAAATGGAAAACACACCAAAACAATTTGATTTGGAAACTGAGAGGGAGGATGCTTTATGTGTTTTATCTGTTTCAGGAGATGAGCGAGGTTACTGGGTGACTCCTGTTCTAGATGGGAAACCAGTACACATGCAGGTAGACACTGGAGCTGCGGTGTCATTGGTGTCTGAGAGGACATGCAACGAAATGTTGCCACATTGCACTCCTTAGCCATCCAATATCATGTTGAAGACCTACACAGGTGAACTAGTTCCTGTTAAAGTGACAGTTGAACTTAATATGCAGAAAAGAAAACTACCACTGTATGTCATTGAGGGCAATCATCCAGCATTGTTAGGTAGAACTTGGCTGGACAAGATTAAATTGAATTGGCAAAAGGTTCATTTGGTCGGCAAAAACACAAAACTCCAAGGAATTCTGAAAAAGTACCCAAATGTGTTCAGTGAGGGACTAGGAAGTATGAAAGACATAGTAGTGAAATGGACACTGAAACCAGGAAGTCAGCCAAAGTGTTTGAAGGCCAGACCTGTAGCTTATGCACTTAAACCCAAAGTTGAAGCTGAACTAGAGAGGCTGGTTAAGGCTGGAGTTCTGCGTCCATTACATATGAGCGACTTGGCGACACCAATTGTGTCAGTCATAAAGAAGGATGGGTCCCTTCGATTGTGTGGAGATTTCAAGGTGACTGTAAATCTGGTTCTGTCCCCAGAACAGTATGCTCTACCACGTATAGAAGATCTTTTTTCTGGTCTTGCTGGAGGTAAAATGTTTAGAAAGATAGATTTGTGTCAGGCATATCTACAGATGCATTTAGATCCAGGTTCTCAAGATCTCCTTACCATAAGGGAATGTTCCAGCATCAGAGACATCTGTTTAGAATAACCTCAGCGCCGGCATTATTCCAAAGAGCAATGGACCGCATTCTCAGTGGACTAGCTGGGGTGCAGTGTTACCTTGATGATTTGCATATCACAGGAAAGGATGACCGAGAACATTTAAGTAACATAGAAGCCATTTTGCAGAGATTGTAGAGTTTTAGGCTAAAAGTCAGAAAGGACAAATGTAAAGTTTTCCATCCTGTTGTTGAGTATCTAGGTCATGTGATTGATAGTTCAGGGTTACATACTGCACCATCGAAGGTGAAAGCGATTGTGGAAGCGCCAACTCCACAAAATGTAAGTCAGCTTAGGCCTTTCTTGGAACTGTTAACCTACTATGCGAAATTTGTGCCAAATTTAGCTAACAGACTGAAACCATTGCATGACCTGCTGAACAAACACAAAAAGTGGCATTGGGCAAAACAATGTCAGGAGTCTTTAACAGAGGTGAAAACGAATTTGGCCAAATCTGAAACACTCACTCACTTCAACCCAGTTTTGCCCCCAGTTTTGCCTGTAAAGTTGGCATGTGACGCATCGCCATATGGTGTGGGAGCGGTTATATCACACATCATGCTGTCGGGTGAAAAAAACCCCATTGCGTTCGCTACACGAATGTTGAGCAAGACAGAGAGCAACTACGCGCAAATAAAGCATGAGACACTGGCTATTGTGTTTGAGGTGAAGAAATTTCATGTATGGGAGACGATTTACACTCCTAACGGATCACAAACCGCTTACCTCCATTTTTGGCCCACATACATGCATTCCTTTGCTTGCAGCCACAAGAATGCAGCGTTGGGCTCTTATTCTTTCAGGGCATCAATATGATATCAAATACAGGCGATCGGAACATCATGCTAATGCTGACGGACTTTCCTAATTGCCACTGCCCACTACTCATTCACAACCAACAGAGGCAGAAATTTTCTATTTCAGGGAGGTAGAAAATTCCCCCGTAACAGCAGTTCAGGTTAAAAACCACATGTGTACTGATCCCGTGATGTCAAAAGTTCTGGATCTCGTGCTTAGAGGAGAGGGAGGAGAAATGTACCGTGTCCTAAGACCATATGTGAGTTGAAGAAGTGAACTAACTGTAGAATCAGGTTGTCTACTGTGGGGTTCCAGGGTCATTATTCCACCACCATTGAGAAAACGATTGTTGGAGAAACTGCATTCAGGACACTGTGGAGTCGTTTGGATGAAAGAAATTGCATGCAGTTATTTGTAGTGGCCGGGCGTGGACTTGTGTAGAGAATATCAAAAGCTGAGAAATACTCCTCAACCAGCTCCATTACACCCTTGGCAATGGCCTGAAGAGCCATGGGGGAGGGTACATATTGACTTTGGAGGACCATTAGAAGACCATATGTTTTTAGTTCTTCTTGATTCTCGCAGCAAATGGCCTGAGGTAGAGGTCTTGAAAAGTACGTCAACTGAGAAAACTATGGAGGCATTTTGTTCCATTTTTGGTCGTTCTGGTCTCCCACAGCAACAGGCCTCAACTGGTATCAGACGATTTTGAGGTTTTCATGAAAGCAAACAGAATTCACCACATCCATTCAGCACCATATCACCCATCCACGAATGGTCTTGCAGAGCGTTTTGTTCAAACCATGAAACAAGCTCTAAAGGCGACTCAGGGAAAAGGGTCACTGAATCAGCGTCTAAACACGTTCCTGCTGTCGTACAGGAATACTCCCCACACCACAACTAAAGTGTCTCCTGCTACGGCAATGTTCAAAAGAGAGCTTCGCAGACATCTGGACAAAACCCCCAAACAGCAGCCTATCACCCCCAAACTAATGGCCATGAAAATGACCAATGATAGCATAAAACAGTAATGTGTAATGTTATTTTGCCTAGTTTTTTATACTTCATAAAAATGTGATAATAATGATAGTATTTATATTTTAGAACTCTCAAGAAACTTGTCAACAAGCAGCAGAATGACTGGGATACCTATCTGGATACCACACTGTTCTCCCTCCACTCTCCCTTTGTATGGCAGAGAGGCGATATTCCCTTCAGAGATTCCTGCTGACATGCCGGTGAGTTCTTCCATATTTTATCACTTATATTTAAAACAAAATACAACGTAAGTCACCTTAAGCCATACAGAAGAAGCATGGACAATGACAGATCAGAAAGTTCAGCATATCTGCCTTCTGAAAGTAATAAAAGTTTCAGCATGCGGTTACAAGCGGTTTTATGCCCAAGCGGTATTGGGCAACCGTGGCACAGCGGTTGCCCAATACACTGTGAGTCACCAACCTTTGGTTGAAGAGAATGGTCAACAGCCTCATTACAGTACAACTCCAAGAAGACCATCTTTTATTGCATTTGCCAAAAAATATGAAGAACATATAGAATGTTTTTGTTGGTGAAAGAACTGTTGCTTACTTGTAACCACTTTGGCCTACTCCACCAGTTCATTCTTTACATAAAAGTGGAATGGCAAGTTTGTTACCCACCTGCTGTACTAACCTATTGGACACAAGTTAGCAACAGGGGTTGGAGAAATTAAAATAAATCACAACCTGTTTTTTTTCGCACGCTGCAAGGGACTGAGAGGCTGTCAGATGAAGTAAGAAATAAAAAATTTACCTACGTTGTAGTGTTTAAAGTTTTGTACAGGCTTTTAAATTAAAAATGTTGTTCCAAAACCAAAATTTATGTAAAAGTGGAATCAAACACAGGCATGTGTTTGGTTGACAATAGCTGGGTATTTGGTGTCAAGTATCAGTCTTGGTTTGTCATAGCCTTATGCAAATGCGTAAGGATTGTTGTTGCATTGTTGACTAGACATTCAAGATTCAAGATTCAAGATTCTTTATTCGTCACATGCATAGTCATACAAGTACAACACGCAGTGAAATGTAT
>JBBJLR010034831.1:0-12429 GCA_037577145.1 Brachypetersius gabonensis
CTGTCCCTGTAACTAATGACTGTAGGACTGTCTCTGTAACTAATGACTGTAAGACTGTCTCTGTAACTAATGACTGTTAAACTGTCCCTGTAACTAAAGATTGTAAGTTACTCTGGATAAAGGTGTTTGCCAAATTCCACTTTATCTTTGATCATCAGGTTGTGGGTTTGATTCTCTGGACTGCCAGTGACACCACTGAGGTTCTGTTAAGCAAGATACTGTCCTCACACACTGTTTCACACGGTGAATTGGTTATTTGCAGGACACAGTTCTATTTAGTGTGTTCGCAGGTGACAGATGGCTCACTTTAACATAAACAGTGACCCAGCAGAGATGGTGAGCACCTTTAGGTTCCTCTGTGTTCAGCTTTCTAGGGTGGTGGAGGTCTAGCGGGTAGGACCACCACTGGGTTCCTTGCTCCAGGGAAGGAAGTACCTTTGGATAAAAGTGTCTGATAAAAAAACATAAATGTAAATCTTGGTTACAACACACAAACACTAAGGTGAGCGTCTTTACTGTCTGAGACGGATTCTGAGCACAAGCATCACTTCAAGGTCTGGAAACTGCTCTGTCCAAGCCACCATTCAGTATAAATAAAAGTTCTGATACACATGCAATAGTATTTGATTCAATGTATTTCAATACATTGAATCTTTTTACACCAAACCTGATGGTATTATGCAAATAATAAGGTTTGGCGTACTTATATCGAATATTAGAAGTGATATAGGTGCACACGGAAACAGCACTAAAAGTGTCTGAATTATAAAAGGAAGAAGTGGGGTGAGAAAATGAAGATTCTTTTGGGAATCGAATAAGTCGAATCTTCTTGTTGAGCCGAGCTATTCGGTTTACTAGAAGATCCGGAATTCTAATCACCACACAGGCTCTATTCAAACGGCCACAAACGTTACTTTGTGTTTAAAAACATACGAACTGTGTTCTGCTTTAAGATTCAAAGTCATGATTGAAGTGTAAGTTCGTTCAAATAGTGCAAAAACAACACATTTTGTGACGTTACGTTAGTAAATCGTGCAGTGAATGTAACATTATAACAGTTTTGGTGCACCATTAAACTCTTTTTTGTTATAGTTTTGTTCTACTTAACCTTCTCAATATTAGAAACCTCAAAAATTAACCTCATCTGGCAAGATAAACATGCTAAATTTCAATAAAGGTAATAAACAAATAATTACTCCCGTGCTCTTGAATGGAGCTCGGTGGCGTCACTGAAATCCTGCGCTCTGATTGGTCGCCTGGCCAGACAGCAGCATTCACTTAGGAGGAAGAGTGTTTAGGTGATCGGGGCCTCAGAAGTTTATTTTTTAGACGAAAATAATTTAAAAAAAAACCCCATTATTTTGTCAGTTTGGAGGCTGGTCGGAACGTCGCGTCGACATGTCGGTAAAAAGCCCAAAGCAGACGGTGTTAAACCCGGTGAGAGAGAGACTTTTATTATTATTATTTTAATGTTAGGTATGAGTCCCTGATACTGTGCCGGGTGAGCTGTGCGTGTTAATGGGGGCTGTCAGAATGTAACTTTTTATCTAATTTCATGGCTCTGAATATGTTTAAGGCTGTCTTCTGTCATTCTGGCACAGCAGGTAATGGCAGGTAGCTGATTCAACCAAAGGACAGTCTTGTGCTTCCAGTTCTACACACGTTTAAGTGGTACATCATAGTCTCCCTTTCTGAGTGCAGATTTATATATTTTAAAATGCATGTATTTGAATGCAGTGTTAGTAAGTCCCTGTTGTTGTAATGGTCAGGCGTCATAACAATTTTGTCTGTATTCAAATATATAGACTTTAATATGAAGTTGGCCCCCTTTTGTAGCTCCAACAGCTTCTACTCTTCTTGGAAGACTTTCCACAAGATTTTGGAGTTTCTGTGGGAATTTGTGTCTATTCAGTTTTTAGGCAGTTTATGAGTCAGACACTGATGTTGGATCACAGTCTACGTTCCAGTTCATTCCAAAGTTGTTGGATGAGGTCAGGGCTCTGTGTGGCCAGTCACGTTCTTCCACGCTGATCCAGCCATGTTATTGTACACTGGGACACAGTCATGCTGGAACAGAAAAGGTTCCTCCCCACGTTGTGTCCACAAAATTCAATAATGATTAGGAGTGTCCCTATACTTCTGACCATATAGTGTGCCTGGGATTATGACTCATTTGATCTTTAGGCTGCTTGTATGACTCAGGTACTCAGGACTTGAGCTGGGACACTAACATTACATCAGGCCTGTGTTTCTTATAGGTGGGCTCTCCAAGGCCAAACCTGGAGTAACCCCTGCCCAGCACAGTTTAATGGTTTCCCAACACACCTGATTCTTTAACATTTATTTGTTTACTTAAGAGTCAATCTGCATTCTAACTTCTTTAATTGTTATGTTTTTTCCAGACAATTCCCTTTGCTGTAACCATCCTTGGGGGGCTTCATCCAGGTGAAATGGTTCTTATACAGGGTTCTGTTCCCAGTGACGCAGACAGGTGAGTGTTGCTGTTCATATAAATCCACAGTTGAAATAATAGAACATTATATGTTTGCTCATACTTTCTGAAGCGTTGGTTCTTCATGTTGTGGTGCTGAAGCTCCAGTGTCAGAGAGATCAGTCACACTGTTTTGTATAAGTGGACACAGGTGAGGTGTCATGGTGAAAGTCGTGTTTGGTGTTAAACCTGTATTGAAGAAGATCTGGGTGGTTTTACTTCCTCTTCAAACATAAACAGAGACCAGTGAACTAGGGATGCACCCAAATTATTATTTTTGACCGAAACACTGAAAGAAATTATTATTACATTATTTATCAAAAAGACTATGAAAATATTTATTGGGAAGGGTCTCGCCTCTTCTGGGCTCCATTGGGAGGTTTTGATTTTATATGATAAATGAATCCCGAAGTTGAGAAAGTCTTTGTGGATGAACCCGCTCTAGAAATTTCGGCTTTGCTCATTTTACAAACGGCTTTCCTTGTCTTTCCCAGATATATGGAAATGCGCCACATGGTAGACATGCTGACTCTAATCCAGTCTGGAGCTGCAGGCTGCGGTTGTTGTTTTGGTGGCCGAATATTTGGTGCGTCCCTAGTTACGACATTTCTGACTTAACATTGATGTTCAGGATCCAACTATTTCCTTGCAGGTTTCAGGTTGACTTCCAGTGCGGCAGCAGCTCTAAACCCAGAGCCGACGTGGCCTTCCACTTCAACCCCCGCTTTAAGAAGACCCAGATCGTCTGCAACACGCTGCAGCATGAGCAGTGGGGCCGGGAGGAGATCCACTACCAGATGCCGTTTGGGAAGGGAGCAGGTTTCGAGATCATTATACTGGTGGAGAAAGACAAGTTCAAGGTGAGAGTTCTCACAACTGCAGCTAAATAAGGTCAGCTTTCCTCACCTCAGCTCAGCCGGAATCTTACTCTTCCAGTCAACAGATTTTCAGCACCACAGGTTTTATCTCTTATCAATTTATTTCATAACCTGCAGGTTTTTATTCTGCTTAAACTGGAAAGTTGTTGAGTGAATAACTATAAATTAGTAATGGGAATTCCAGCTCTTTTTAGAGAGCCGGCTCTTTTGGCTCCCAAGCGGCTCTTCAGGTTGTTTTGTTGCTTTTAATTTATTATCAACAACAATATAAAATTATGCACAAATTGCTAATGTAAAAAACGTGTTTTTTATTTATATATGTTTATTATATAAATATCTTTATTTATATAATATCTTATATAATATCTTATTTATTCACTCCACACAAAATGTTATTTTTAAAAATTATAAAATACAAAAACCAACTATTTACAATTCAGCTTTTAATTATTTAAATTTTCAGCTTTTTCCTTTTAAACAAACTTAAAGTGAAATAACACAAAACACTGCAAACCACAACACAATAAAATATTAATTAAAATATGCAAAACGAAAAGAAAAAAATGAGCACCCAGATCTTTAATTAAGGGAAATACCAAGTGCCTCAGCTTTGAGGAGCTGATCCGGTTTCTTCTGTCAGTAATCATCTGTCCTGTTTTGGAGAAGATGCTCTCAGAGGGGACTGATGTTTCCACAATGCACAGTCTCCGTGTTTTCACCTGTGTAAGACGTGGATAAACTGAAACCTTGGTCTCCCACCAGCTCAGTGGGTCTGCACTTCTCTGGCAAAGGGGCTCATCAATTGTAGGATCTCACTTCCAGTATTGCATCTGCTGAGGGATTCCTTCTGGTAGAACCCCCAAACAGCAGATGCTTGTTGCTCCTTTTGTTCACCCTCTTCTCCCTCTTGGTCCCTTGGCAGTGAAGTTGGTTGGCTGGATCTTGCTGCTGCAGTTATTCTCTGAAGAGCTTCATCCACCGCCTTGCTGTCATTAAAGACCAGCTTCTTGAGTCTTGGATCAAGAGTGGTGGTTTCAGAGTGAACAGCGTTATATTCCATTCTGTGGAACTTTCTGTCCATGGATGCACAGAGAGCTTCCACCAACTCTTTCACTTTTCCTGCATTAACTCTGGTTTGGTGCTCAGCTGTCACTCTCTGCAGACCCTTACACAGGATTAACATTTTGGAGGCTGTGACACGGCTGCAAAAGAGTACATAACAAGATTCAAAATTATGCTTATCTTTATTAATTCAGGTATATTATTATTTATGACCATGTCTAATCTGCTTTTCATAACAGTAATACTACTACTACTACTAATAGTAATAATAATAATAATAATAATAATGCAATAACATTTGCACACCCACCTGTCGGCACTGATCTCCACAGTGACCTGCTCAAACAGTGCATGGCTCCTGTAGTACCTCTCATTCCTCTTGGCTCAGAGGGTCGACCAGTGCATTAATAACTGCCAGGGTAGAGATGACTGCATCCTTGGACTCCAGAATCCATTTTAGCATATGAAAGGTTCAGTTCCACCTTGTGATACATTCTTGTTTGAGCTTCAGCCCAGGCTTGCCCATCTGTTGTTGGGTAGATTTGAGCTTGTGTGCCTGTTGTGCTCCTGTGGAAAAATTCCACCATCGCCTTCACTTTGTCCACAGCTGGCTTCATCACCTTCAAAGCATCTCTTACAACCAGGTTAATTGTGTGTGCAAGACATGGGTGGTGGGTCCATTTCAGGATTTTAATTGCTTTTGTTATGTTAGCTGCATTGTCAGTAACACAGCAAAGCACTTTGTTTTCCACATCCCACTCTTTTGCCACTTTGAGCAGCTCTTCTGCTAAATTCTCAGAAGTGTGTCTGTCGCTGAACTCAAAACAATCCAGAAGGCAGGAGACTATTTTATCATTTTCATTAAAGTGACACGTAACTGACAAGAAGGATGTGGTGGTATGGTATGTCCAACTGTCAGTTGTTAGACAGACTGCTGTGGCTTTTTTAACCCTCTCTTGCAGTGATGCACGTTCTCTGTCATATAGGATGATTAGGAGGATTCAGTGCATGAATAAACTTCCTGAATCCTTTATCATCCACAACTGAAAATGGTTGGAAATCAAGTGCAATCATTTTTGCCAGTTTTTCATCAATTGAGTTCTGTCTTACTGGGGTCACAGACCTCTGCAAAAACTGTCTCATAGAGCTGTGGGTTGGTTTAGGTGGTTGTACTAGTATACTGCATGATGCTTCAGATACTGAAGCAGGAGCAGCAGCAGCAACAGTTGCAGTAGACACTGGCACCTTCATTAATATCACACTCAACTGACTACGTTTTATCTTCCCATTGCACTGGTGGGTGGACAGTTCTCAGGTGCCTGTGCAGGTTGTTTGTGGAACCGGCTCTATATGATATCCTTTTCTTGCAGACTCTACACTCTGCCTTTGTATCGGCAATAACACTGAAATGGTTCCAGATTTTGCTTCTTTTCTTGGTGTCACTCAATTTCTTTACTATACCTTTCTGATTCTGTCGATGTTGTCTCTTGTTGTTGCCCCTGGCTCTCTTTCTCTCTCTCCCTCCTGCTCTGTTCATGTACTACTGCCGCTGAGAGTGTAACTACTGCCCCTCCCCCCTCTGTTCAGCGCAAACACAAGGCTCGCGTGCGACGTGAAGCGAAAAAACTGAGAGAGGGCAAGAGAAAGAAAAAAACCCCAAAAACCCACGACTCGGCTCCCGTCGTGAGCTTCAAAGAGCCGGCTCTAAGAGCCATTTCGTTTGCGACCGACCCATCACTACTGTAAATGAAAATCTGAAATACAGTAACCCCTCAGTTTTACGTAGATCAGTGTTCGCGGATTCAGTCTAACACAGATTTTTTTTTCTGTGAACCAAACTGTATTACACTTAAATACAGAAGAAGAAAAAGCTCCTGCAGCATGTACCATGACTGCTCCGTGTCTTGTCTTTGTATTTTTTGTTGTTTTAAACCCCCCTCCCCCAATTTTCAGCAGTTATCTCAGTTTATTTAGTATTAGTAAGCTGTGCCCTGTCTAAACATGTGGGTAGAGAGAGTGGTTTCAACCTTTCTTTTGTGTACGAGTGTTTGTTTTTACTCGCCGCACGCTGCTAATGCTAACAGTTAATTTTAATAAAAAAAATTTAAGCAATAAAGTTTTCTGATTATGATTATTTATTAACCTTTACAAGGATAATGCATTAAACTTTAAAATTAAATTAAAGTGTTCTGGGGGCATATTTAGGTTTTTGTTTTTTTTTACCAAAACACAATAACGCGTTTTTTCACTATATGCAGAGGATTACTGTAAACCCAGTTTCCTTTCTAAGATGAGAGAATCTGTAACAGCGCAGGTCTGACTCCTATTAACTGGTTGTTGGTGATACAGAGTCAAATTCTAGACTGTCCTTTAACTTTAAATGCACTCGTTACTGTTTCAGCACTTAATAGCTCCTTAAATATCTAACACTGGTCTGGAGATCCACACTATCATTATAACTATATTAGGGGCCTTTTTGTAGCTCAGTAGTGATGAATAATAAAATGACATTTTCTGGTTAATAAAGAACCTCAGATGGTGAAAATATTGCACATTTATTTGTTAGTACAGTATCTTGAGTGTATTTTGAGTAAATAGTACAAAACTTTTGACTGGTAGTTTATTTGTTTTTAAACTTTATTTGACTGGTGGTCCAGGTTTGTGTTCTTTTGTCTCTCTTTAGTAAATGACTGTCTCGGTTCCTGTAATTCTGCTGTTTGCCTGCAGGTGGCGGTGAACGGAGTGCATGTGCTGGAGTACAAGCACAGAGTCGATCTGGGAAAAGTGGACACCCTGGCGATATCAGGGAAGGTTCAGATCCAGGCTATTGGATTTATTCCAAGTACAGTGAGTTCCTGACATTATGATCTCAATCCTTAAACACAAGCCGCAACGCTGCTCTGGTACCATGAAAAAAGTTTCGGTGTTGGTACCAAGGGATCAAATTGAACCTATGGGATAAAAACACTTTGTCACTGCAGTATGATTCACACCACAACTGTGAAAGACCTGTTTGACATCTTGCCGTGTTGCTGCACTTCCAGTCTTTGACATGCATGTGAAACGATCAAAGCAAGGCCCAGTTCCTCCAGGAACTCTTGTTGCTTATCTTTCTTATGTTCTCCAAAGTTGGGAAAAAAATAATTCTCCAGCATTTAGTGCCACATCAGTCTCAAAGGCTTTTAATGTCCCAAAACAAAGACGAGATCTGCAAAAGGGCTTCTTGTTGCCTGGCGCATCCAATAATAGTAAAGGTAATAATAATAATAATAACAATAATAATAACAATAATACTAGGGCACAATAACAGGCTAGAAGTAGTATATTTGACATTTTTTAAAAAGATCGGAATAGAACGAAAGTTCTAAGATTGGAAGTCAGTAGTGTGTCCTGAAGGGTGTCATTCGCTAATAGTAGCTACAACAGGTCGGAAAACAGTGGAGAAAACCCATCGCTTAAATAGATAAAGCCAAAACTCCGAAGCTCGATATTCAGGACAGTGGCTCTGGTGTCGCGAGTGCTGCAAGAGCTTATGCTCCGTTAAAAAAAAATAAATAACAGAAGTTTTGGAGTCTGTTTTCTTGCTGTTAACAGAGCAATGACAGTGGTAAGTAGTGTTGTGTCGTTCGCGATCTTTGAAGTGAACGTACTGATCCGAATCACTTGAACCGAATCATCGCTCAATCCAAACGCCCCCTCATCTCTTCTGTCAGATTTTTTATTTTTTTTGCTTTAATCCATGTGACTGACTCTGATCATTATATCTACGCCTGTCTGACTTCACACTGAAAATATTGAATAAACCACATGCAAGTCTCTTGCAAATCTAATTACTTATAATTCATAATGTTGATGTGACTGAAATCATTATGAAAAAAGGTTTAGAAAGTGTGTTGTGGTTTCTGATCATTACAAAACAATGTTTTTTGTTGTCCTGTGTTATCAAAGTCTAAAAGATATTTTATTTTGAAAACAGAAAACGCTTGTATTGGTTACATTATACAGTACGTTAGCCTACAAGCTTGCAAAAATGAGTAAAAACCATTTTGGGTTTTTACTCATTTGGGGAGCTTCTTTGTATTTTTACACACCTTGTTGTTCACATTTTGGTGGTCTGCCCACCCTCACCTTACCCTCAGTTGTACCTGTTCAGGACTTTTTTATCTTTGCTTGGGTTTTGGCCCTCATGCCGTTCTTGTTTTGGTATGTAATAAAAGTAGCAAATGGAAATCCGCGCCTGCGCCTTCTCCTTTCTGAACGGCTACAACCCAGATGTGACACATTGTTTTTCAAAAAAACTGGCATGTGACTCAAAAAATGTTGGGGGCCGCTGCTTTATTACATTGAAAGTCATTGCAATAGCAGTAACATTACAATACTAACTTTTTGTCCATATCGTGTTTTCAGAGTGCAGTCGTTTCTCCAGCTGCTGTGAAAGCATCAGACACACAGGCTGATGTGAGTATGCCTGTGTGTAATCATAGTGTCTGTGTGTGTCTGTGTGTGCACCTCTCTTTTATCCCAGTAAGTGATTTCTGCTGCAGGGTTAAAATGAAACAAACTCCTGTAGTTTTATTCAAACATTTCTTACTGAATTGTTGTCTGGTCTCAATCATCGAATTTCATGAACCCAGAAGCTCAGGCAGCAGAAAGGATCTGCAGTCACTCTGAACAGCAGGAAAAGGGTCTGTCCATATTGTCCTTGACTGTCAAACATGTTTCTTGTCTTAGAAACCTTCAACAGAGCTAGACATCCCAGTAAATATGTAAAAACTATGAACACTGAGTTTAACTCTCTTTTCTGCTCTGTCCTGCAGTCGGGGCTGTCAGAGTCTGGTGACTTGGTGAGTTACACAAGAGGCTTTACTCTGAAAAGCAGGGGGGGAGGGGGGTTTGACATCCATCCTGCTATACAGTAAACCTTCCAAGAGCACCCGCATATAGTAAAAATTACACAATGTTGTGCCTAAAAATGCCTATTTTTATAGTGTAAACTCTAAATATCCCTCCAAATTTGCTCCCAAAAAACCTAGACCCATACTGTACAGTTTACACTGAACTCCTGCAGTGCTAGAATGTAAATAGCGATTTTACCAATGTATAGACTGGACTGGAATTCATGCAGCGCCTTTTCTTTAGTATAAGCAGGTAAATGCAATAATAAATGGATTGAATTTACAGTAAAAAAAATACAGGTTTTAAGAAGAACAATCACGGGATTGTTAATTAACGCGGAGCTGAATTGGGCGAGTTGGAGCAGGGAGCAGTGCAGCAGGGCAGGAGGAGTGTGAACCTACTGCAGGACTGTGGGACAGTTAGTATTAGTGAAACAAAGGAAAGAAAGCCTTTATTAAGAAGGGCTTGCATTTGTTATGAGAAGTCTAATTATCAATAAATTAATGTTTTTTTTGCAAGTCATATCACAGACAGTGGAAACCGTGTGTGTGTGTGTGTGTGTGGGTGTGTGTCTTTTCAGAGTCTTCCTTTTAGGAGAAAGATAATAAAGGGTTTGAGTCCAGGACACACCATTACAGTCAAGGGCCAACTTGGTGTCTTTTCACACAGGTGAGGTGATACCGCTACTATTATTGCTTTTATTTTTATTATTATTATTATTATTTGTATTAGTATTGTTGATTTTACTATAATTTAATATTAATGCATTTTTTGCAAAGTAGAATAATTTATTTTTATAATACTACTATACTACTACTATAATACTACTACAATACCACTACTAATACTACTACTAGCACTTTTTAAGCACTTTAATCTGTAGTTGACATATTTCCATTAAGAAAGAACTGGAGAGGATGGAAGAAAGAAAATAAATAATTACAGTGGATACTGTAAAGGTTAAACAGCAACTGACTCTTTTTTAGTCTGTCAGTTTTCTGTGAGGCCTTCAGAATAGAAAAGTCAACATCTTTTAATCTAAGGGTGTGTGTGTGTGTGTCTGTGTGTATATGTGTTTGTTTGTGTGTGTAGTTTCACTGTAAACCTGCGTATTGGGAACTCGGAGGATATTGCGCTGCACCTGAACCCTCGGCTCAAATCCGGAGTGTTTGTTCGTAACTCGTACCTGTCGGAGTGTTGGGGTCCGGAGGAGCATGGCCTGGCCCGGTTCCCCTTCGCACTGGGGGAATACGTTGAGGTATCTGACCCTGTTAGCTTTAGTAGCTGCACACTTTGTAGAATACCAGAAACCAGTTTGCGACTCACTTCATTCTGCATCAGAACCCACAAAATCAAGTCTAGTGAAGGTGTAACCTGTAAGATCATTTAGACATGCAGTGTCAAATTAAAGAGACAATCTTCAGACACCGAAAGTGGAAAAATGACAGATATGCTTCTTGCCGATTTGGTCCTTTAAGTAAGATTGTCTTAAACAAAGGGAAAAGAACTGTGGTGTTAAAAAGGAGGCCATGTCTGGTTTGCTTGCTAATATTTTTGTGACCTTGGGTTATTTTGGTTAGCTTGGTTTCACATTGAAACAGTAAACAGGGACCAAATTACATTATATGGACAAAAGTATTGGGTCCCTTACTTTCAGTGAAGGACAATCTTAATGCTCCAGCAGACCAAGACACCATGCTTCCAACTCTGTGGACCCAGTTTGGGGAAGAACCTTTTCTATTCCAGCATGACTGTGTCCCAGAGCACAAAGCGAGCTCCATAAAAACATGCTGGAGGAGTTCACTGTGGAAGAACTGGCCACACAGAGTCCTGACCTCAACCCCATCCAGCACCACTGGGATGAACTGGAATGGAGATTGTGATCCACACCTTCTTGTCCAACATCCGTGTCTGACCTCATAAATGTTCTACAGAATGTATGAACACAAATTCCCACAGAAACTCAGAAATCTTGTGGAAAGTCTCCCAAGTAGAGTGGAAGCTGTTAGAGCTGCAAATGGGGAACGACTCCATATTAAAGTCGATGGATTTGAATGCGATGTACTTAAAGTCCCTGATGGTTTAATAGTCAGGCGTGACTATTGTAGTGTACATGCAAGATTTTCTTTATTTGATATATACACAGTTACGCAAGAACAGCATGTAGTGAAATGAGCCCCTGAAACATCTGTAAGACTGAGCAATATAGTTAAAATAAATTAAACAGAATATTAAAGGGGAGAACTCTGTAGTAAAAATATGTAGAAATATCTGGTGGTGTTTCATTCATTGGTCAGAAATCTCAAATTGTCTAGATCTCTTCCTCAAATATCTTCTTTATTTAAATGCATAATAATGAATAAAACATTTATAATGTACATGTATCACAATCAGAACAATAAAAATAAATGATGTCAATTTAACGCCCACCAGTCAGGTTGCTGCTTTCTGGCCCCCCTTATCAAAAATATGTGGGTTATACTCAAATGTGGAGTGACCTAAAGATAAAAGTTCACTGTAACAGCCGTTTCTCCTGCTGTGTTCCAGATGATCGTTCTGTGTGAGGAGAAGCAGTTTAAGGTGGCCGTGAATGGGGTTCACCAGTTCATGTATAAACACCGTGTGCAGGACCTGAAACGCGTGGATGAGCTGGAGATCGTGGGGGATCTGCAGCTGCTGGACGTCCAAATGTGGAGACCAAATCCATGAGGAGCATCAAACCACAACCAGGCTGAAGATTCCACACTCAGATCAGATCAAACCTAGAATTACTGACGATCAAGAAACTTCTTCTGAGCTGCTCTGATTGATGCCTGGATGGATGAATGGATGGATGGATGTTTTGATTGGTTTGGTGGGTGGATGGGTGAATTAGAGGATGAATGGGTGTGAGTGGATGGATGGATGAATGTGCAGATGGGTGAATGTGGGTGGATGAATTGGAGAATGGATGGATAGATGGATGAATGTGCAGATGGGTGAGTGGATGGATAGTTTGATTAGTTGATAGATGCATGTTTGATTTGTAGATGGATGGATTGGTTTGATTGGTGGATAAGCGGATGGGTGGATGAATGAATGAATGGTAGATGGATTGGTTTG
>JBBJLR010034857.1:0-29568 GCA_037577145.1 Brachypetersius gabonensis
TATATATATGAGTGTATGTGTGTGTAGTTTCTGTGTGTGTGTGTGTGTGTGTGCACATATAAAAATTGGTAGATAAATCTGACCCTGGGGGGATTCTCAACCCTATCATGTTCTCAAACTGTAGAAATATAATAATATAATATTCACACCACCACACTGCTCACTGTCATTTCAGTCTGTTATTATTTGGTGTGTGTACACAATAAGGATAAACAAAAGTATTTTTTTTTTTCTTGAAAGAAAAAAAAAACAAACCATGTTATTGTGCATGAAGAAATTCTGGCCAAAAATAGAAGTGGGGAGAACGGAAAAAAAAGCGCCTCTCCCTAACATTTCCAGGCCTCTGGAGCTCTCTCCTGCTGCAGCCCCCATTGAGACGCTATTGGTGGGGTGGAGTGAATCTGACCAATGGGGGCAGAGAGAGGGACAGCATGTGAGAAGTGGTGGGGGGCGGTGTTGTAGAACTGAGAGACGGAGAGAGAGAAAGGGGGAGAAAGGTAGCAAGAGGAGGGCGAGGGTAATTTACTCAGTCAGTGTGTGGAGTTGACGGTATTGAGTTGGAAGACTGAAATGGTAATTGATCTGTCAGTGGTTCAAGCAGAGCTGGAAAAATGGAAAATGAGTGTAAATACTATGCGATAGAAATATAGTAGAAACTGAAATTAGGCAGAGGCCTATTATAATATTGGGCTTCCTCATCCGTTAAGATAGGAGTTGAAGTCAGTTCGCATCGGACTTGTTCTGGCAAATCCCACGGATACTCGATCGGACTCAGATCTGGGGAATTTGCAGGCGAGGGCAGCACTTTGAACTCTTGATCGCGTTTGTCAAACCTGGCCTGAACAATAGGGGAAGTGTGGCAGGGCCATGTCCGTGCTGACTGAGCCCACCGCCACTGGGGAAATTCATTTGGGTGTGCCTGGTGTTCAGTGATGTTTGGTTGGTGGCATGTGTCAAACTGGTATCCACATAAATACCCAGACCCAGAGAATCATGCTCCTCGACAAAAGCCTGTTTCTTCTAACAGTGCATCCTGGTACCTTTCCCTGGTAAACTGCACAGATGTACCAGGCTGTCCAAGATGAGTGAAAGAAAAAGTGACCATCTATTGCTGCACAGCCTGAGACTGCAATAGGATGTGATGCACTAGGCGGTGTAACATTTCTCCTGTAATCAGCATTAAAAATGTCAGTGCCTGTCAGTCAGTTTGAACCTGAAGGGTAGCTTTTGTTGCCCTCGCGAATTGATGATCCTTGGGTGCGCAACAACCTGTCACATATATATGTATATGTAAGGGGTTGTAGTGGTTGAACTACAACAATAAAGACAATAAAAACTACATAATATAGGAAATAGATAGACATACGTGTGTGTGTGTGTGTGTGTGTGTGTGTGTGTGGTTAAGATTTACAGACTGTAGTTTATTGTTGTAGTTCAACCGTTATAGCCCCCTTTTACGTTGTTCATGAACAAACTATCAGACCGGGTGTTGTCATATGTCTTAATAAATATATTTTAATAAAAAACTCTGAAATCATCATAATATTATAACTGTGAAATGTTATAAACTTCATTGAACGATACATAAGCTGTACAATCCTTTAAATGAAGATGTATGACCCTGTTCACAATTATATAGTTATGACTCCTCTACGACTATATAATTATATTTGTCATTTGCTCACATGAAACATCGACTAAACAGAACACTACTCTGTGCTTTATATCTCTGAATTGTCTGTTTCTTCAGAGAAAGCTTTTGCTCGATCTGTAGTGTCTGGACGTGGTTTCAAGCAGCTGTTGTGACAAAGTGAGGGCCATCACGGCACTGACCTGTCCCAGATGTGTCTCATTCGCCATAAGCTTACTCACCTTGCCTGGTCTGGGAACATGCTGAGGCTGCTTTCTGTCCACCAGGCATATGGTCCTATTGTATATAGAATTAAGACTTTGCAGCTGGTTTGACAGTTTTTGCAGCTTTTGCCATTGAAGAAGTCTACAAAGTAGCAGTAAGGAGAAGAGTAACTTAATCGCAACAGTTCATTTGTATGCTATCAAGATGGCCATGTTCAGTTTAAAGATGCGTAAATGGCATTCCCAGTGTGACCTGGACCTGGCCTTAGGTGGGCCTGAGGCTAAGAGGGGACATTCTTGCAGATAATCCCACCAGTAACTCAATGTTTTAACTTAATGATTTAATGAATCTGTGTCCCTGCGTGTTCTAAAGCACCTTTTTTCAGCTCATTCTTATACCAGGGAGACACCGACTGGCCAGCAGAGTACCTCTTACAGGTAATTACATCAGGTTTACTTCATTCCCCTGTCCTACCCTGCACTATGGTGCCTGGTGTCTGCTTCACCTAGAGCCTTCGGAAATAGTGACACAAGTAAAATGTGTCCTGTATCCACCTGTATTTCTATTCATATGTACAGGGCATGTTCCCAGAAGGATCCAGACAGCCCTTCTAATTAGAGAATTGAGTCTTGATAGTGCACCCACTGCTAACACAGGTGTTCGCTTCTGTGCACAGATTGTATCATTTCCACAGAACAGCACCACCAATAGAGCAGGATACTCAGGAGCAGCAAAAATACATTAAAAGTGGCTTTTTATCTTTAACCTTTTTAAAGTCATTTTACCTAGTGATAGTTATTCTGTCAGAAAGTAATTTGTGTGTTTCAAGGATTTTTATATACACGATCAGCTATAGGAATAAGCGAGGCATCCTTAATGCAAGGAAAATGTCAATTTTATGAAATAGTGTTATTACCATTGATGCTCTTCCTGAATAACTCAACTGTTTAATCTTTGAATTGAATGTTCCTGAACCTCATGATTATATAATCTGCTGCTATTTTATTGTATTTATTTGTATTTGGAAAACACTAAGTCACTTTCATAAGTCATTCTGCACTACTGATCTGCTGGTACAGTCCTTTACGCACAGCGATGTGTGTCACACTGTTATTTGTTACACCAATGTTTTTATCATTGGGTTGGACTACTGTTATCTATTATAGATGATTTATTTTTGTATTTTATCCTTTATTTTTTCTTTTTGCACTGAGCATAGATACAATTATTTATTTATCTTCATCTTCAAGAATATTTTAAAGGTTTTTCAAGCATCAAAGACAATGTCTGAAGGGGCAATAGATTTTGAAGAGGCCTCACATGACATTGGTCCTTTTTAACCACAAGATGGTGCCATTAGGTTGAATTTGCTCATGCTGAAACGTTCAAAATTCCAACGTTGTCAGCACGTAGGACTGAGAAATCACACACACACACACACACACTGCTGCCTTGAGCCCCCAGTATGATTTTCTTCACAACCTGTGATAGAAAATGAGATTTGGAGGGAGCAGATATTGCCTAATTGCAAAATGCAGCATTTTCGCTTGGGTTTATTTAATGAATGGCTTGTAAATTGGTTGACAGCTTGTATTATTGATCCAGTAATGGATTCTGTATCCTAAACATTGAAAGTACTTCATTGATTTACAAGATACAAAATCCAAGGAGGGCCTGGCACAAATTATAATATACTTTCTACAGCAGATGGCCCTCGTGTGTATCCTGAGATTAGATGATTGGTGGGGGAATCCTGTTTTCCCATGCACAGCGTACACAACGAGTCAGAACCGTCAGATGAATTGCTGATTATTTACCCTTGAAACCTGATTTGGTATGACTTCGTTTAGCATGTCGCAACAAAGGCTCCTACTTCAAAGCTCCTTTAATATGGAAGGAAGTGTCATTTTGCAAACAATGCTTTCTCAGGCAGGGTGCTCACACTGACCATGTTTTTTTAATGGATTTTATATTGTTTGTGTTTTATATTAATACAATGTAAATGAGGCCTCCCAGTGAATGAGACTTCAGTCGGTTTCGCATGCATAAATGTCTATTAAAAATGCAATTAGGCCTATAGTGCAAATCCCCTTTGCATTCGAACACAATGCAGGCGTTCATGCTTATCCCCCGCATGCAGGAGAGGGTTTTAGAAGCCTCCTGCTTTTTTTGGTGGCCACCCCATGTGTTTCCTCTTAGCGGAGACGTTATGGTACGAAAGCTAATGAGTGGTGGTGATAGTTTCAGATAAAATGTGGGCCTAGCCTGCTCTCTTTGCGTTAGTCCTCAACCAGACTCAACAATGACTCAGCTTTACTGCAGAATACCATAGTCTTATTTGGGCATTTGATATCTGCCGCTTGCTTTTAAAAGACTAAACTGTTAGAGTCAAAGGAAGGGGAAAAATGCAAAAGTGCAGACTTGTAATAACTCAGTGAGTGATGGAGAGACTTGTTTTGGACTCTGAATTTGGCCTGACACAGTGTAGCAAACTAAACAAGGTGCAAATGTCATAAAAAACAATGAATTTCCACATGTCCTCCTATTTAATGCATTTCCACATGTCCTCCTATTTAATGAATTTCCACATGTCCTCCTATACAATGCATTTCCACATGTCTTCCTATTTAATGCGTTTACACATGTCCTCCTATTTATCCTGCAGCAGATTAGTCTGCCAGTTCACAATAAAGTTATGAGGAGTGTGACAGCAGTGTTTTGAAAGACATACAATAGGGCAAACAATCAGAACAGAGGACATTTGCATAGATTAGTCTTCAAGGCGCAGTAACAAAAACAGCCTATTTAAATCTAATGGACGTAGTGAGGTCTGGGACATTCATTAAAAAATGAAATATAACCATTTCTGGAACATATAACACATGGATATTGTCAATAAACGCCTGGGGAAAGTCCCACAAAGGAAAAAAGTAAAAAACATCGTCCCTTCAAAGTGTTTATACTAGTATTTACAGTGTTTATATGTGAAATTCTAATTGGATGCTGGGTGGAGCCAGTTCGGTTGAAGGGAACAGAGAAATGCAGCCTTCCTTGGCTTCAGCGATCCTTGGCTTCGAGACATGGCTTTCGAAATGTGACACGGCCTGCAAAAGTTGAAGCTCCGGGTTCTCAGCCTATTAACCATCAATGCCTTGGCCTAGTATCTGCAAGGTATCATACAGGCTTAGCCACACGGATGCCCATGAAAGGAAAAGTGTTGGGTGATTGCTTTATGTTCGTAATTTGCAACAACAGCCGACACCCTCCAATCATAACTTGCAGTCAGGAGCATCAACGCAAGACTGCTGAAAGGATGAAAACTTGGACTGGAGTTCTAGGGACTTGTATTTTTATATTTCATTTTTTATTTTACATTCAGAGATATAGTTGTATACATATAGGTTAAATTATAACCCAGGTCAACAGGACGGACCCCAGCCTTGAGGGCAGGAGTCAAGGAGTTACAGGGGTTAGGGTGAATGAATGTCACCATGAGAAAAAGATTGTGTTAAAGTAACATTCAAGATTCACAATGTTTATTGTCATATGTACAGAAAAAATTACATTTCTCTGTGCAATGAAATTCTTTCTTTGCTGTCCACACACAAATGCAGAGGTTCGGTTAAGAGGTTTTGTATAAAATAAAAATATATAAAATAAAATAAAATAAAAATAAGTGAGGACTTGCAGGTGTAGATAAATATTAACTGTGCATCTGCAAAAAATGACAGTATGAGGTAGGTCAGCTGTTAAGGAGTCTGATGGCAGTAGGGAAGAAGGAGTTGTTGAGTCGGAAGGTTCTAGATTTCACACTTTTGAACCTTCATCCCGAGGGCAGGAGTGTGAACAGTCCATGTTGGGGGTGTGTGGGGTCTTTGAGGATGGAAGCAGCTCTCCTATGGACTCTGCAGTGAAGTCCTGATCTTCTCCGCAGTTGTTATCACTCTCTGCAGAAACCACCACAGAACTACCACTGACTAGAGATTGATTAAGTGGTAGATCACCGCAGCACCGCAGTGATAACAACATGGTGAAGGTGCCGCACATAGCAAATGTTGACAAACTGCAAATAAAAAGGCTCCCTTATCCTTGTTGGCACTTTCAATTGGGTGTAAGTGTGTTACATGTGAAAGAAAAATATACGCTCGTAGACAATCCGACACGAAACCGACACAGCCTTATAAGCTATGACGCACACATTGTGCCTGAAGTGAAAGCCTGGTGGGGAAATCCATTCTCAAGATGAATGAGCCAACATGACACCCAGTGTCTGGGTCAGGAATGGTTCCCATCGAACATCCTACGGTGAAGCCTCTGAGTAAGCATGGTTCATCCCCTCAATATCCTACAAACCAATGCAGTCATCTGCTTTATTTCTTTAATGGACTCCCAGACAGATGCATTCCCTATACTAAAGTCATCAGACATGTCTTATTGCTTATTTGCCAGAGTTTAAGACAAAACTGTCTTACTCTCTCAGGGAACAATAAGAGATTACAGAAAAGAACCGGTGTGAAATCACTGTTTTTAATATTGAACCACTTTGGGTGCAACAATGTACATTATTTGAACAAAAGTCTTGGGACAGACCTGTATATTTCAGGGGTTGAGCCATGATTCCAACTTTGTGGACACAGTTTGGGGAAGAACCTTTTCTATTCCAGCCCCAGAGCACAAAGCAAGCTCCACAAAGACATGGTGGAGTGAGTTCAGTGTGAAAGAACTTGACTGGCCCTCACAAAGCCCTGACCTCAAGACCTTTATGATGAACTGGAAGGGAGATTGTGAGCCAGGTCTCCAAAATCTTTTAGAAAGCATTCAGAGAACAACAGAGGCTGTTATAGCTGCAAAGGGGCGACTAACTCCATATTAAAGTCTATGTATTTGAGTGCAATGTCATTAAAGTCCCTGCTGGTGCCAATATATTGAATATAAGATGTGTCTAATAGTATGGCTATTGTGTGAGTCTTTTTTTATAAAGTACATGGAGTACAAATGTTACTGTGAGGATAGATGAGCACAAGAGTACAGTGTAAGTGCAAATAAGCAAGTGCAACTGACTGCAAGCCCAGGCACAAACCAATGAGTTCAAACCTAAATTAGCAAGAGTGTGCCAAACACCACTGAGATGACATTTGAGCTCCTCTACAAGTCAAATAAAACCCACCAATAACATGGTCTATTTCCTCAAGCCTAATTGGAGGCTTGATAAGGATAATGCACCGATCTAACATTATGTCAGACCTGACCTTCTTGTTTCTGCACCAACAGTTATTTAAATCCTTTTCACATTTTACCAGCTTATTAAAATGTACTTTTATTGTAAGCGGACAAATAATTATACTCTCCGAAAAACAGACGGCTGCCAAATGAACCATTATTTCCACTGGAATCTCCTAATAACTGCAAGTGGATTGTAGTTCAGTTTGTGCAGAAAACACATATTGGGAGTTCCTACAGCCTCCTTCTGTAGTCCTAAAAGCAAAAGTTAGTTTACACTTTGCCCAGCCAGCTCAGACCAAAAACATTTTGAGTGACCACAAGACAGTGTGAGAAATGTCCCAGAAAAGGCTTCAACTGGGTGTAGCATTTTCACTTCTGTTTAGATCACATTAGATCTGTCCCATAGTGAATGTTTTCTACACAGTATGCTAATACACGCAGTATAGCAGCTTGAAATATTTAGCTAATCCTAATGGGCTCATGTCAGGTCAGGCTCAAATGTTACGTTCGGGTTCTCACAGCTCATCGCTTACTTTTAGCAGGTCGTGTTTCTCACGCCTTTTATTTTTCAGTTCACCTGATACTGGTGTTTAATCTTTCACAATCAAGTCAGGTCAAGTAGAGCTTTAATGTCATTCCAGCCATATACATTAAGTACACTGTCAGATGAAATACTGTCCTCCTGGACCATCGGTATATCAAATAACACAACACGCTCAGACAGACCAACAATGAGGATAAAAAGGGGGGAATTAATTACACACTTTTTCAGACTGATTTCAGATCTGCTTTCAGCTTTTTTCAGTCACATCAACTTTTTGAATGATGAGTAATATTAGATTTGCAATAGACTTGCACGCGTTTTCTATTAAACCACAGTCACCAATCAAGTAACTGTTTCAATATTTTCAGAGTGAAGTCAGACAGGCCACACTGTGGCATAGATATAATGATCAGTGTCAGTCAGACACCACTGTTTCTTCAAAAACACTCAGCGTATGATTATTATATGATCATTATACCAACTATCATGCAGTGTAGAACTAGCTTCATCACAAAAACTCTCAGTGCGGGAAACACTAAACACAGATCTGAAATCAGCATGAAAAACACTACAGAACCCACAGAAACTTATCTCTGATGATTTTGACCTGCTAACCTGGGTTATACTTAAACCTATATGTGTACAAATATATCTCTGAGTGTAAAATAAAGAACAAAATATAGAAATACAAAAATACTATAAGAATACAGTTGGGGACAAAATTTAGCACCAAGCTTGTAAAACAGGGGCAGCTAGAGACCTGGCAGTTAGGGAGCTGCCCCTGTGATCAGAAGGCCATGGGTTTGTTTCCCAGGACTGCCAGTGACACCACTGACGTACCCTTGAGCAAGGTACCATCTCCACACACTGCTCACTGGAGGCTGCGTCGCTGGCTGCCCCCTGCTGCACTCGGGTTAATGGGTTAAATGCAGAGATGAATCTCACACATTGTCCACACTGTGTGGTGAGTGATAATGGCCACTTTATTCTTTAGTGTATTGATTCAGGAGAGTACAGTCGAGCCTGCTAGAGGACAGCTGAAAGTATATTTATAGTTTGACATATTCAATTTTTCGTTGTGTTACATGTGTTATATTCTACATAATGAAATGGAACTTGAAGTTTAAATGAATGAAGGATAATTTCTTGCTCTGGATCATGTTATTCTAACTATGTGATTGCTTGACAATATTTTGGATGATATGTCTCAGGTCATATTAAGCTGGGATTAAAAAGGTCCTGGCCAGTTTTTGGATATAGACCTAAAGTTCAAACTCTGATTAAGGCTCTATATGCCCAGTGAGTAAACACACCCTAGATAGGCCATGCCTCCCTCCCAGCCTAAATGGGAATGAATGGTCACTAAACATTATAGGATTTCTAAGGGTTGTTTAAAAAAGAATGACTACATTCAACTGTTTTAATGTAATTAGTTTCCATAGGTTTTAAATGCCGACATATATTAAATAATGTATTTAATATAAAATAATCTTCGCAAGCATGTATTACCTCTTGGTCCTTCTATGGTTACAGAGTAAAAACCTTTTCTCTTGATTTACCGTACGTCCTTTATTTTTACCCTTGCATCACTAAACTGAATAGTAAACTCTCTCTATCTCTCTTTAACTCTACCCCCTTCTTGGTCAGGCAGCAGGAGGAAGTCGCTACATCTGTCAGTTGTTAGTGTGCTGCACTCTTGACGCAAGTACTGATGACCCCCAGATCTACTAGTTCAAGCTGACATGCTGGGGGGCATATCCCAGCTCAACGGGGTGTTTGGTCCTAGCATGGTCTCCATCTTTATTAGATATACAGTTACCCATGTACAGCACACCATTTACACTACCTCAGATCTCCCACCCCCTGAATTTGGTCCTCGTCTTAATGTAACAGTCCTAGCTTTACCCCCTTAAACCCCTAGCTTCCTTATGAGGGTCCACACTTCAGTCCATAACACTCACAATTACATACAAGGTTCTAGATTATTATAATTTACATAGTGATGAACAGATGATTTATACAGTCTACAACAATGTTTAGGTCGGTGTTACGTGTCAAAATAACATCCAAGTAATCACCAGGACCCAAGGCTTCCCTGTAAAACATCTCCCAGAGTATCTCATAGGCTCTGAAAGCTCACCTTCTTCTTTTGTGAGACTGGACCAGACAGGCTAGCCTTCACTCTATATTCATATCAGCAAGCCTTGGATACCCAGTTCAGGGACTTGCTGCCTTATACACTATGTATAAAAGTATTAGGATACACCTCTTAATTATTGAATTCAGGTGCTTCAGTTATACCCATTTCCACAAGTGTATAAAATCAAGCATAACAAGATAATTTGGACAACACCATGCTTCCAACTTTGTGGACACAGTTTGGAGAAGGATG
This sequence comes from Brachypetersius gabonensis, assembly GCA_037577145.1. Taxonomy (NCBI): domain Eukaryota; kingdom Metazoa; phylum Chordata; class Actinopteri; order Characiformes; family Alestidae; genus Brachypetersius; species Brachypetersius gabonensis. The sequence goes on from JBBJLR010034857.1 coordinate 10,015, forward strand.
ACTGTGTCTCAGTGCACAAAGGAAGTCATTAAAGACATTTTTGACCATAAAGGTTGAACACTTTTTGGATGAACTGGAATGGAGATTGTGAGCCAGACCTTCTCATCCAACATCAGTGTCTGACCTCATAAATGCTCTACCGAATGAATGGGCACAAATTCCCACCGAAACTCCAAAAGCTTGTGGAAAGCCTTAAGGCCTGTGGAAGCTGTTATAGTAGCAAAGGGGGGACCAACTCCAAATTAAAGTCTATGTTTTTGAATGCAATATCATTAAAGTCCCTTATGGTGTTATGGTCAGGTGTCCCAATACTTTTGTTCATATAGTGTATATCCAACCACTTAATAGATGGAATTGTAACAAAATAATGAATGACATTCACTTCACTTGTCAGTGGTTTTACTGTTGTGGCTGACTGGTGTACAGGGTTGGTTCCCAGCGATTACATGATTACATTCCCAAACTATCATTTGTGTCAGTAGGTTTCACTCAGCTGTTTCACTCATCTATAGTATTTATATCCAGCATTTCCGTATACAGCATAGTTTATTTTCATATAGTTTTTTTTCTCCTACAGATTTTTATTTATTTATCTTTTATATTGTTACTGTCTCTGTGTCTTGCAGTCATTACATAAACGATTTCCTGCGCGATCAATAAACCTTTCTGATTCTAATAAGCTCCTTTTAGATATGTTCAGTAATCCAAAGTGTTCCACACACACTGTGAGGCAGCTGTTTTCACCTTTTATGACTCAAGGTGGGAAGAATTTTGGTTATGAGTGCTTGTAAGGAATATACCTGGAGGCGCTACTTCTCAGACAACAGAAACCTCCTGTCAGAAGATACTAGCAAGCACACCCTTGACACATTTCCTAGAAAACAGAGAGGAGATTGAGAGGTGATGCAGGTGTGGGGTTGGGGTTGGTTTGGCAGGTGAGGGATCCCAGATAAGGCCGGATCTTAAAGTAAGCAGCCCTGCGAATGGTGAAAAAATGAATGCGGGTGTAAGAAACTAACCCATTATGGCCAGTGGCTTGTACACACCTGTCTATCCAACATTTGTTCTGATAGAAAGGGTATTGATGGGGGTGCAGTAACAGTTTCTAGTGTTCTGAGAAGGATTTACACTAGATTTTAAAACATAGCAGGGAGGATTTGATTGCATTTAGCCAAAATACTGAGGTTTGATACCAAGAAATACCAATTCATTTACCGAAGATACTGAATGGTTCCATATCCTCAAATTCCCTACAAAAAAGTTGAATTGAAGGTTTGGATAAATACGTCATAATATTAAAATTTGGAGGGGAAGCACTCATGCTGCACATTTAACACTAAAGCAACAATGAAAAAAAAGTCTGACTGCTATGAATGTTTCTTTCAGAGTTTTAGTCGTGACACTTTAGTTGACACTATTGTTTGTAGAGCTTGAAGTTTCGAGCCGTTTACAGCGTTCATGTGCTCTAATGAATTTCCACTGTGGTTTCAACTGAGGTTCACATCACGTTGCTGCAATGTCCAAACAATAATATAACGACAACAACAAAATTACAGTTAATTCAACGGACGTAATGGTTTCTGAACGAATAATGGGATTATCAAGGGTCCCGAATTCCAGTGGAAACTTATGAGCCGAGATCGCTGTTCTCTAACCATATTCAAATTTATGGAGCCGCTTTAACCTTTTAATTAAACATTCCTACGGAAATGTGCAGAACGGTGTCGCTTTGAGTATATTTGTCAAACAAAGATGGTGTGAGAAAACAACTTTGTGTGTCCCTACATATACAAAACAAACCCACCCATTGCTGAGTTACTGATGAATAATTCTCAGAAGACTATGATCATCCTCGGGATGTTGCCTACGTCAGCTGGTTACAGACACAGCTATTGCCACAGACCATGGGCCCAGAATCAGTGCCATGACGTGCAGCTGGCCATATGTGAAATGACCTCCTGGCCTGACCTTTAGTTCTCTGTTTAACATCTTTGTAGGGGATGAGTGGAGGAAGTTTATTTGCCTCATACAGAGAGGCCACCTACCTATGGGTTGGGGAGGGAAACGAGCCTCTCCAAACCTCTTTTTTCCATTTGCTTTTCCTCAACTCATGTTTGTTTGCCATGATTGGATTGATATAGAAGTAGATAGGCCACAGCTCCCACATTTTCACTTCCTGAATTAGTTGTATTGTGCCTTGACTATAACCTTTCTCACCAGCGGGTAACCAAACATAAACGACCATCCAATTTACACCAAGTCAACAAACAAAGGTCCCTTAATGGTTTTTGGGTAGGGATATAAAACCTCCAACCTTTTTAATGGTATTAGCAATAAAAGCTGACTGTTGTGTGTCATATATTCTTATTCTTGCTGTATGGTAGTGTGTGAAACAAGAAAGAAAAGAAAAAAATTGAGAATAGTCTTTATATAAACCCAAAACATGTGAAAATAAATGCAACAACAGCATTTATGTGCCAAAACATAGACCAACTGACAAAGATAGCTGCTTGATGAGTTGAACTTACATAACCACTACAGAAACGTACATTATTTTGACATTCTTTCAACTTTAAAAGGATTCCACACTCACATGTCACAAAAATGTTAAAATTTGTTCTCTAAAGAAGCACTGACTGAAAGGTTTTTGAGAACCCAAAACATTTAAAGACTTGTGGTGAAAATTTTAATCACTAATATATTTATGAAGTTAATATTATAAAAATAGCATTTAAATGATATTGCAAAAATATTTTGCCACACAATGTCTTTTGGGTTGAATTCAAGGCAACAAGAAGTGCAGTCAATGTGCCCTGTTCGATGAGACCTTTGGCTGTGTAGACTGTTTCAGGACTTTTATCCAGGAAATGTTGACACTTGTGCCTTGCAATATATTGGTGGGCTCTTTATTAATTTCTTGTAAACTGGATCTTAGCGTTTGCCAGCTGAGATGTTTTAAGTGGTGCATTAAAATGCTTTTATTTAACTGTCTGGCAAGCTCGTTTTCTTGACATTATCCAACAGATGGCGGTAAATGCATCAAAGCATCATAAAACTGTTGGCAAATGAGACTTATGAAACTTAACGCAAAAAGCGCAGAGATATCTCCAGCCTCAAATAAAAAATTGCTCCACACATTCCCTTCAAAAATAATGGAAAATAGGTGTTTTCGTGCGTCGTGGGAAAATCAGATTACAGCGTTGATGACTTCACATGTGAAGCATCGACACAACTCTAATAAATAGTTGTTATCGATATCAGCACTTGACAAGCGACTATTGTTTAGCTTCCAAAATGGCAAATGTGGGCCTGAGTGCTGTGTTCAGTGGAAAAAGCTGAAGGCAAAGTGAGGGAGACAGATACTGGTTTAGAGCAAACTGAAGACAAGGCATCCAAACTTCTTCTACAAACCACTGTACTAGTTTCAAGACTTTCAGGCCATTCGATCTACAGAATTTCCCAAATTGAGTTTCTGCAGACCCAGATGAGCTTATGCTTTAGTTCTTTCAGTCTTTCAGATGGAATTTTACAAAATATGTTGTCACAAAGCTGCATGGAAATCTGGGTCTGGCACCCTACTGAGCAAACTGAGGATGATGAAATGCTTAGAGGAACTGAAACTCAGAAAGGAAATACTCCCTAAGAGCATGAGGGCGAACAGTAAAAGTGACCGATATTCAAAAGGATTATCCAAAGGAATGACTTCTTATGAGTGTAAAGGCAAAGCACGTATATCTAGAACCCAAAATATCTAGAGGAACTCAGAGACACTGAGAGAAATCACACTTTGATGGCAGGCTCAGTATGGAAACCTTCATAAGAGCATGAACAGGCGCTGAGAAGAACCAACTGAGAAACTTCCTAGAGCATGAGGAAGAAACAATAATACCAGAAACTAAAGCTAAAAAACTCTCTTAAATAGGAGAGCACCAATATTCGGAAAGGTGGCCATCATGTGGTCGAGACAAGAATGATGGTAAACACATGAAAGCCATGAGAATAAAGGAGGAATGATAAAAAAGGAGGAAAAAAGCAAGAGTTTACATGCGTTTAGTTCAGAAAGGGGGGATGCAGAAGATGAGACAAAGACCTGATCAAAGAAACAGTCAACAAGCAGTAGTCTTCAGCACAAACTTATAGAGGACATGGCTTCTCAAGTACCTAAATATAGTCACTAAGAGGCATGCTTACTCATCTATGCCCCACACACAATTATAATAAGTCAGCATAATAATTAGAACCCAGATGTTCCCTGAGATAACCCCCAGGAGTGCACATTAGCACATTAGCCTGCGCTAACACATTCAGCTACACAGAAAAGACGTTTATTAACACTTGACAATTAAACTATCACTACCAGATGATTTATGACTTCATTACCCAGATGACCTCTCTCACAGCCCACGGACTAGTTAGTGCATAATCATGATAAGCATTCCTGGGGACTATTTGCACTTTTTGTGCCGAGGTGAGTTGAGTCAGCTAGAGAAGGAAGCATCTGATGATGCCTTGCTAAATCATGTCAGAAGATAAATAATTTTAGGTACCAGACACATTGCGCTCACCTATAACTACAGCAAGGGGCTCATCATCAAAATGACACTGAAGTCTTTTTCATGTCCTCATGCAAGGAACTGCCTTAGCTGCGCTTCCACCTGAGAGCATTTGTCATGACCCGTAACCAGAAAACTGCTTTGAAGCTCTTTGCATTTTATTCTCCTGCCTCATTCAAAGCTAGCTATCGCTGAGTCAGGACGTTAGCAGTGTGAGTGCGCTCTCAGGCTGTGTGGGAAAGGCTTGTTACCTGCTCTTCTGGCCCGGAGCCATGGCTGCAGCAGAGCGGCCTTAGACTAAATGATCGTGCTTCAAAGAGAACACGCAGAGCCCCACTCCCAGGGCCACAGGCCACTGACCCAGAAGGTGCTCTCGTTAACTTTTATGTGCTTGAATAGTTTTGAGAGTGAGATGGGTCAATATATAACAAACTCTCGAAGACTCATCGTAAAGGATCACTCAACTTTGATTCCACTTCCTACAATGATTGGGGACAAAATCTCTGAAAAGATGCTTCAGAAGAGAGGAGGAAAAAACCTTGTTAACTTTATTTTACCCTCGGGTAATTTTCTGGACCATTTATAGTGGTTTCTTTTTCTTGAAACATTCACACATCGTGAAGACTTTTAGAGATAATAATAATAATAAAAGTAATAGGGGTTATGTGCTTGGCTGAAAGGTAATGGGTAAATCTCACCTTTAGCTTATTTTATACTCCCTATTTGCACTGTTTTGCTAGTTTCACAGTGTCTAATGTCTGTTGCACTGTAGGTACACTGAGGAACCCAAGCTTCACCAGTTCATCTCTCTGTATACTTGTTGAGATGACAATAAAGTTCACTTTGAGAAGTTCTAGTTTAGTTAAACATCAGCGAACCTAAAAGCTTCTCGTTTGGACCATACACAGGTCAGCCACAAGAAGTATATAACACTTATTCCATCATTAGAGTGGCATATTCTGCAAGGAAACCTTGGGTCCCAGCATTCATGTGGATGTTACTCTTACATCACCCCTTTGTGACAATGGTGCTCCTCAAGAAAAGACTCTTTCAACCATAATGAGCTCTTCTACTGTGCCCTGCAATGCAAAAAAGGCATCTTACTGGACTAGCATCTTACAGGATTGAGTCCTCTGTATTTAACCCATTCAGCTGAGAGAAGCAATGGGCTGACAACCATAGGGAACAGTGTGGGAACACTTAAAGGAACCTTAGTGGTGCCACTGGCAGTACTGGGAAACAAACCCATGACCTTCCAAGCACAGGAGCAACGCCCTACTACCTACCCACCAACTGGCCCATATTTGGCTGATGGGATTAATGCTGTAGCTGATCGGTGTTCATGTGATGCTGCACAGGTTTGGATAGCAAGTGCTCGCATGTGATTATGCAAAACCATTTTACTTCATGTTGTAAAACTGGCTATGCCCCCCAGCATACTCGTTCAAAGACCTCCTCAGACCCCTGTGGTGTACTGAGAAGGCAGCTGGTGAAGTTTTTTAACATGGCTAAAGACATCCAAACGAGCCTCTTCTACTCTTCTACACCAAAAGAGGCATCTTTGGTCTGCATTACATTTTTCCTTAGAGCACATTCATTCTGTAGAGCATTGAAGAAGTCAGGTACTGATGACGAGAAGGTCTGGCTCACAATATCTGTTCCATCCCAAAGGTGCTGGATGGACTTGAGGTCAGGGCTCTCAGTGGTTCAATCAAGTTCTTCCACACCAAACTCATTCAGCCATGTCTTTATGGATCTTGCTTTGTGCACTGGGACACAGTCATAGAATAGCTTTCCCAGCTTGTCCATGGCATTGTTCAAAATGTCTTGGGATGCTGGACTATTAAGATTGCTCTTCACTGGAAGTAAGGAACCTAGCCAAAACTCTGGGGAAAAACAGGTGTGTCCCCATACTTTTGTCCATAGAGTGTAGAGTAGATTATAATAAATAAATGTTCTGTGAGAGTATTAAGCTGCAGAAGCATTCTACAAAGAGTTTACCTGCAAAGTAGCCACTCTCTGAGGAATAAAGGCTCCTGAATGGTTCTTGATTCAGATATACACATCTAGAAAAGTAGTGTGTTGGTGTAACTGTACATTCTGTGAAGATTATTTAAGTGTCCACATGCAAATCTCACAGTAACAACCACTGAAATCTTCTGGAAAAAAAAAAGAAAGCAGAAAATCAATTTGTGGCGTCTTTATTCTAAGAGTGCACAGTGGTGGTTAACTGTAGTGTCAAAAATTGTAAACGGGAAGATTTAAGGCTTTTAGAGTTAACAGCTGTGTTTTTGTGTTCGCTATTGCCAGAGCAATCTGTGCTGTTTTATTCCCCAATCATATATTTCTCCTCACTCTGTTTTGGGATTTTAACATTGCTATTTGCTTGAGGGTCAGCTCAGCCAACTCTGCAGTCAGAGCAAATTTGGTGTTTTGCGGTGGTGGTGGAAATTAGTAATGGTGTAAAATGGATGGAGGGAAAACCACAATGTTCTCTTCTACTCTTAGAGTCATTACATTCATGGACACAAATGTTAGGTCATGTGTGCCAACCCAAATACATTACATAGAGAGTACATGGAATTATTTACCCACTCGGGTTTACTGGTGCTTGATTTGTTGGTTTAGGCACTCTTCGAGTCATGTTTGTGAAACTGATATATATATATATATATATATATGTATGTTCCTAGAGAGCTGGTGAAAATTCCAGGTTGTTAATTAAATTGAATTAAAATTGCTAAATCAATCACCATTCTGCCTAAAGGATAAAAGAAAATCACCAGAACCTTTATTTTAATACAAATAAGTCAAAAAATGTTCAGTTTTACTACATAGAACATAATGAGATTTGTCCAATATACTCAACTATTGAATCTGTGAACGGATGGAATGTTACTGAATGTTAATCTCATTGATATATAATGTACTGCTGTTTTATTGCATTAACACTAACCCAGTCATTTTGCAGGACTGATGTGCTGGTACAGTAAACTAAGCCTTTACACACAGCAATGTTCTCATCACCGTGTTGCACTATTGGTTATTGTCTATCTTTGGATATTTAATCCCTTATCTTTTATTCATTCTTGCACTGAGCATGTTGATGGCACAAGAATTTTCCTCTGTATCAGCAAAGTTTGTTCTTATCTTATCTTATTAAAGTTTCAACTTTTTATTAAAGTTCCTAAGCATGTCATGTTATGTTGAGGATCTTAAAACTTGAGAAGAATCTCTCTTGTTAAAAACAATTCGTTATCCATACACTGAAGAGACCGTTGGGAAACCACAATTTGTTCCTATATGGCAGGGGTGCCTAATCCTGATCCACCCTGGAGAGTTTCGATCCAGCATATTTGGCTCTAAAATTCAGAGACTGGATCAGGTGTGTTAGATTAAGGCTGGAATTAAACTTGGCAGGGTGGTAGATCTCCAGGATCTTTGCTATGGCATCGCTTCAAAGGACCCTTTTTTGGGACCCTTTACAAGTAGTTATCCCATTGATGGAGACACGCCGGCTTTAGTACCAACTTGGCCTCGTGAGGAAACATGCATTAGGAATATCAGAAGAATATCCTGAAAAGAATTGACATATCTTGTCTGAACCAGGGACTTTCCACAAAAGACTTGATGGCAATTCAGAGCAAGTAGACTAAAACAAGTAAAATTGGATAGAGAAGTATAAACAGCATCTAGGTACGGACTGATGACTAATAACATCAATAGTCAGCACTTAAGACAGTTAGCTATTTCCTGAAACAAAACAGAAAATCAGTTTAAGCTTATTCTTCCTTTGTAGAGCGGCTATCCTAGGAAAAGAACTGACTGTCTCTTTGCTTCTTATCGTCTCTGTTTGATGCTCCACCTCAAGGGTCTGATAAGTTCTGGATTACCAGCAGGACAGGCCATCTGGTAGGATAGGGCTCAAATATAAATGTCCTGGCAGGTGCTGCAGCTCTGTGGACGAGCAGCAAGTCAGTAGCTCCTCATATGTCTTGACCTGACCTACTGTGTCTGAGGAAGAGGAGGTTATCAGTTGGGAGACATGCTTGACATTCTGTCTAGATCGTGTTTTAGAATGGCATTTTAGTTTTCCTTGAGTAGGACTCATAGGAAGGGTGAAGAGGAATATGTCTTGTTGTTTTGTTGACTGGTGATAAGCTTTTGTTCAAGATAATAGGTGTGGTCTCCATTGTTTACAACACAGTCAAAAAAATGAATTTGAGTTTTAGATATTACTATTAACTGTTAGACTATTAACTGACCCTTACTTACGTTTAGCATGGGTGGTATTTCTACCATTTTTCTGATCTAGCATTTGTGGCATGTGACGTGTTTTTTGAGGAACTAGCTGCTGTATAGCCTTTGTCCAGTATATTGCAAAAGCTATGATCCAACGCTGACAGTACGTCAATCTGATTTCTGATGTTACACAATTTCATATCATTAAGACATTGGCAGTGAGTGAATCACTGCTGATGTAGCACCAATGATAAAAAAAAAGTCAAACATAGAAAAGTTTTGTTGCAACCTAGCAACCAGGTTTATCTGCTAAAGTATGCAAAAGTGCAAAATGAAGAGAATTCTGTATGAGAATTTATTTATTCATAATTGTCTTTTTTAACCTGTGACTGCCCTCCAATTTATAAAAACTCATTAGCAAATGAATTCTTTTCATTAGTATTCATTGCTTCACAATACGTAAAGTGGCCCCCACAAGGTGAAATTTTTTCTTTCCATTTAACCCATTTGCCAAGTGAAGCAGTGAGACAGTACCTTACTCGAAGGTACCTCTGTGGTGCCACATGCAGTCCTGGGATTCAAACCTATGGCCTTCTTATCACAGTTATCACAGGGGCAACTCTAACCACCATGCTACTAGCTATTCCAAACAATCTACTGTAAGGGTATATATATATATATATATATATAGAAATGGAAGAACCTTAGAAATGGAAGAACCGCATACACTTATTAATTCAGGGTATAAAGCCTGAGAAGTGCAGCTAAATCAATTTGTTTTTACAGATTTTATACTGTCACAGGAAAATTATCAACATTAGCAGCGTTAGAAGTGGCAAGTCTTTGCTCACAAGGAAAGGAAATTAACATCATTGACACTAAAAGCTATATTTTTCTCCCAGAGTCTTTTGCTAAACAGGTATTCAAACAAAGGTAAAGGAGAATAATAATGAGAATCCTCACCCATTCAGCTCTATTGTTTGTTTAGGTTCCAGAATTGGCAAAATCAGTCCCAAAAGTGTTACAAGCGTTCCACACACACCCATTAAAATATGATTCATTAAATTTGCTCACCCAAGAAAAATAACAGCCCAGCTGTGAGGAAACAACATGGCTCATAAACATGATAAATGTAGATTTTATTGATAAAAACATTGCGATTTAGTTCAGGAAGATACACCAAATGTCAACACCGTCTACCCTGAAACATGCTATGAATGCAAGCCTTGTTTTATTTCCACACAGATTTTATTTAGATATTTTCAAAGCTCAAAAACACCATTCTTACAGAAAGGCTTCTAATTAATTTATCTCCTTCTCTTTCTTTCTTTTTTTTTTTGCCCTTCCTTGCGTTTTATTTCAGCCCAGATTTTTCCTTGGAGACAAATGCAGTTAATCTGGATTCAAAATAAATATTCTTGCTTAATATATTATAAACAGAAGAAGCAGATTAGAAAAAGTGGTATTGAAACTTTACACTATGCGCAGGTCCGTTAAGTGGTTTTCACACTCATACAAAAACAGTTCTTTAGGGTTCTTTAGGGAATCAAAAGTGGTTCTTTGCCAGCTTTAGGCCTCGTCCACATGGACGTTTGAATCTGGGATAAATGAACGCGCTCTGAAAGCCATAGGCATTTTGTTGTGTTTTGTATGTACGCTTGATTGACTTCTGTGAGGCGTTACACTGGCATTTGTCTGACCCTGTTGAACTCAGCCTGCAGCCCAATGTGCAGTTTCCTGTATTAACCTGTGGGGGCAGTATTTATTCTCTCCAGATTGTTTACATGTTGGACATCTTGATTCGTAGTTCTACACTGAAAACATGGATCCCTATTCTTTTTAAAACTTGCAATCCACATTATTGTTTTAAAGATCCTCCTGATACGACGCCATAGGCAGGAGAGGAACAGACATTGCCATCGATATTGGGTTCACCCTCTTACTGCACAACATCAGGTCAAAAGGACGTTTTTTGTTCTTTTTGGAGACATGCGAAGTTTCCAGAACACTTCAATCACGGGACATATTTGGCCCAATAGAACATCAACCGAACGGCATGTAAGCGCAACAGCAGCGTAATCTTTGTGTTCGTAAGGCAGAAATTGACACCAGAAGATGTTATTTTGCCGCCACATGGACGCGCTACTGACCGAAAGCAGGGGCTGAACGCTTCGATTTTCTCCAGTGAGCAGAAAAATGGTCAGTCAAGGCCTTATTAAGCAATTTTATTATTGTCAGTTTCCATTATATCTGAGATTCCACATTACACTGAAGGTGATTGCCTGAATTTAAATATTATTATTATTATTATTATTACTATTATTATTATTGTTGTTGTTAATTCATTCATTTCCTGTAACTGCGGGTCTATCCCGGGGCCTCTCCTGCGGTCTAAGGCATCAGCCCTCCTCAGTATTCTTCTTCTTCTTATTATTATTATTATTAATAATATTTTTATTATTACTGAAAAGGCCATATCATCTGCCGGTCACTCAACATACTTTCTCTAAAGCAGTTTCCTGCTTTAGTAAATGCATAGTGCTCCTACAGCAAGACTCTGTGGGGCTGTGAGTTAATTACAGCGCCATTAGGCCGTGCTCTGTATCATTAGAAAACCACTCATTTCAAAGCAACACCTTGAATTATTAGCTGACCGGCATTCTTACCGTCATAAATCACACTCTCCAAGTTCCTCTTTTTCGTTACAACAACTATTTTACAGCAATTACCGACTCAGCTGAAGATGAAGAGCCTGCAACAGAAAAATGTTACGTCATCTGCCTCTAGCCTTTCCCTGTATGTGATAAATGGCTTGTGCATTACTAGTGTACCTGCCTTCATTTGTATTTTCAGCTCTAAGGAGTTGATAATGGTTTTAAGATACACTGTTAATTTGAGCCCAATCTTATCCGTTTTATTGGAATTTTGGTTATTTTAATTCCATATCTTACTTTTAAAAGGGACATTTTAAGTGTTTTAAGTATGACTGACTATGATTAAGAGTCTAGGGTGGTTTTCAAAAGTTCAGATATGTTATCGCTCTCAGAAACAAGCTTGCAAATTCAATGTGGTCACTTTCAAGAAGAAGAAAAATGTAGTTTCACAATTAAAATCGAGTGGAGTTGAAAAGAAAGAATGGAGATTTTGGGCTGACAGCTGTGTAGAACATGAAAAATTTACAAAGCTCAAAAGTATTAAATGTGCTTGTAGCAGTAAAAACCCTACACAACATGGGTAACAAAAATTACACAAACAAAGTACATATTGGAAAATAGTCTTTTTGTAATAATATATAATAATATATATTGTTTGGTTAGTGTAGTGGATAGCAGTGCTTCCTTCCAAGCAGGAAAGTGGGGTTTGACACCAATACGACTCCTAACATTTGTAAAAATTGTAAGTCGCTTTGGATAAAAGTGTCTGCCAAATGCTTTAAATGTTCCTACTATGTTACATCCTCCAAGTGAGCATCACTCTACAAATCAGCTGTGTTTAGCGACTGGCTTCACTTCCACTTTTTTGCAGCTATCCCCCCCCCATCTTAATCTATGGTATGTAGTCAATAGAGTTCTACAGTTATTTCTATAAAAGCCTTATTCATTTTCCCTAATCTGTAGCACATTTCTGACTTGGATATCATTCAAAAGAAAGTTAGGAATGCTCCTAAACCGAACTCTCTTAGGGATTTTTAAAAATTATATTAGTCATATTAGTAATTAACCTTTATACTAATTACAGCTGTGTAAGTTCTACAAGATTGTTTTTTATCTTTCTGTATTTCAACTAGCAGTATTATATTGCTATTAAGTACAATAGTCCACCACATATGATATTGTTCAGTGTTCTTAGTGCTAAAGCATTATTGTTATGTGCAATATCTTACCATGTGAATATCATTACTTATGTCAATATTATTTATGCACTACTGATGTGCAGTAATATACTGCTAACCACCGTTTGTGTTCTTAGTAATTCACTTAACTGTTCTTATAGCATAGTGTATTTCAAATTGAGGTTTTCCTACAGATTTGTTCGTCGGATTTATTTATATTTTATATTTTATATTGTTCTTGTCTTTGTGTGTCTGTGCAGGCAAAACATCCTCCGGGATCAGTAAAGTTTTCTGATTCTGACTAACCAAAGTTGTAAAATGTCAGGAAAGGTCAGGGCTGGACAGGGTTTCCACAAACACACCTTAGGCAAGACTGAATAGGCGAGATCAAGGCAAACAGGAAGAGAGATGAGATGCAGATAGAGAGAAGATCACCTGAGGCTTCTGTGTGTTAAGATGGTTTTCAGTGGTCTATTGGTGTCAGTTGCGCTGGCTTTCAGTGTTACAAATGGGAGCATAAAAATTCTACTGTGATTCAACCACTGTTGCTGGTTTTAGTGCAGTGCTTTGCTTTAATTGGTTCTCAGGATTTTGCAGTTTAATGAAATTGGTTTAAAGATTGCAACGCAAGTTTTTACCTTGTAAAGATAATTGCAATTAAAGATTAAAACGGTTTATTAGCAATAAATGCAGATTAGTATTGTTGAAACTTTCTAAACTTCCTACGTAGGTTAATGGCCCAAGATCATTTTTGACTTTCTATTCATCAGTTCTTTTTTAACACAGTATAAAGAGCAGCTATTATTTTCCAATAAAATTAAATATAACAAACAACAGGACAAACAGGATATAACAACTGTCCCTGATATGCAGTTTATTAGATCACTATTGTCACAGTTCATAAGGCAACAATATTTGGACATTAAACAGTAAATGTTCACTCAAAAGATTCTAGGTTGGCTCTAGTTGGTGAGAGTGCATGCTGAGATGTCAAATGAGAGCCACGTTTACATTAACTTTGCTCATCCTGGACCAATAGGAATAGCACACACCTGTTAAAACCTATATGTAATTACAGGTACTTAGGACCAGAGGTCGCAACAACACATTTCATTCATATGACCATATGTCTGTCATTACGGTGGGGTCATCATCCCTGTTGCAGATGTTACATATACTAATGAGTAGCCGGGCCATTTTTATGAGGTTAAAGTTGAACATGCAGGGTCAGGTTTAATCTAGCGACCGGGTGAGAGTCGTCCGTTCCAATCCCTCAATGTCACCTTGGCTTGCTCCTCAAAGCGAAGAGGGACTTGCACTTTTAGACAGAGAGTATGTTCACTTAGAGAGCTTTTACTGCCCAGTAATGTACAACAGTGCTAGGAGGCCTGTCTTATGACTGACTACACAGAGTCAGGCACATTTCTGCTACAGTACAATGTTCCTCTAAACATTTATGATCAATTTCTTTTATGAAATAATGTATTGTTGTAAGACCACGTCATATCTGCATGAATGGTAACACACAGGGAAGGTAATAAAGACTCACACGTTCAAAACCATCACACAAATATGACCCCACAGATTGGTTAATTAGTGGGATTGCAGAAGTGGTTATACAAGTTTTATTTATAGGATTTTTGATCAGTTGATCAAGACTAATAATCATTTAAAAAATTAGATTTTGGTGGTTTGTTATGTATGGGGAGAGAGAGCGGACAGTCGAGTCGCCTTAAAAATGTGGGTTGGAGAGAGAATCTGTGACGTCAAAGCTATGGCTTTATGTGATTTAATTCAAATTAATCAGCCCATGAATGTTGCCATGTGTGCTTTACTGTTTTCAAATAATAGTGGTTTGCTCCACCCATTTTCAGCTCTCCTTTACCATAAATGGCTTGGTAAGAGACAGCAATTTAATGCTTCCTTGGTGGTTCAGTGGGAAAGCAGCAGAGAATCAGAAGAGTGTTGGTTTGAATGTGCGCTATAAGTAGATTTGTTTAAACACAAATACTTTTTTTGCCCATAAATCTAATGTTTGAATCGCCAAACACTGTTTTTATAGCAACCACACAATTGCATTTCACATGTCTCACAGAAAGGCAATCTAGTTATTATTGCAGTTTGCAGAAAATCACTATGCTGTTCCTGAACAGCTGGTAGCCTAGAGGTTAGGGCGTTCACCCTGCGATCAGGAAGTCATGGGTTCAATTTCCAAAACTGCTAAGCACATCTGAGCAAGGTTCACTTATGACAGAATCCTCATTTTCACTAAATTAAGAAATAATTGGACTTCAAATGACTGTTGTGTTGCTTGGGAGTTATAGCTTGCTGTGGTGAAATGTTACAAGGTTTTAATATGAGTGTTCTTCTTCACTATATACATTCTCACATAGGATGGTGAACTCAAAACCGTGCACTGGCCAAGTACATGCTACCACAGAGAACTGACTCACATTTGGCCTACTCATGCAATGTTCAGGCATTATACCATTACTGTAATAGATGTAATGCTCTCCAGCAGGCCCCATGTGGAGGGAGGTTTGACTGTGCTCCAGAAATCTCCAGAAGCTTATCTCTGATCTGTTTAACGTTCTGCCTTGGTGGTCAGGGGGTATACCACCTACTGCCAACCCTTGTGGAGCTCCCCTATGGCTTAAATACACCATGTTTAGTTGATCCCCCATGATTCCTGTGTAGCTAAAGATGTCTAATTTTCTCTTCAGCTGAGTTCATTTCCACATATGCTAAGGAAGAAAAATGTAAGAGTAATTCATTGTTGACGTCAAACGCTCTTAAAAAATAAAGGCTCTTAAATAGGTACTGGCTTGGACACACAGCTCTAGCTCTAGCTTCAGCTGGTCTTCAGACTTCTTCACTCCAGCACACCTCCTTTGCAAAAATGACTACTTAAAGAGACATCCCCTAATATAGTCCCCTGAAATAGCCTGTAATATGTGGAGCTATATCTGGATGAGGAACATCTTGCTTGAGGAACATATGGGAGTAGAAGGATTGGCTTTGTCTGCTTCTTCTTTCTCCAGGTGTGCGTGCAAGTAGATGTGTGGAGCCACTGTACGCCTGAAAACAAAAGATTAAGTGTGCTGTTTTGTGGGTCAACCAGGTGCATATGAGGTTCTCGTGTGTGTAGGTTCTTGTGGGTCTGCAGGTACAGATACAATATAATAGTGTTTTTGCTTCAAGCCCAGGCTGTGCATTTGATTAAGCAGTGCCTGGGTCCTCTGAATGGAAGTCTACAGCTGGCTGGAGGAGACACCTGGGCTTTCCAATGCCTGTTCTCTTATTGGCCAGATGAAAGACAGCCCAGGTCTGGTGAAAGATCTGTGCATGGGCGGATGTGTAGCCCCATGAATGCCGCTGGGCTGGGAAAATTGGGAGTCTCCTCTGCAGAGCCTTTGATAACAGGTGGGGACCAGCTAAGGCCCTCTATGGGGCGAACTCAGTCGTCCCCTTTTGACATTCTTCAGCACAGATCATCTGCACAAGGGATAAGTGTAAAGGGATAAGTGCTCTCATTATCTGCTGAGCTGATATTCCGCCACAGCTTTTGCAAGTGTGTCTGTTCATTTTTAAACAGATGTTTTTTTTAAAGATTTTTTTTTACTGAAAGTAACTCTGTTTTCAAATAAAGGAAAATGGAACAAAACCTCAAAACCTGCTAGCATGATGTGCATTATTGTGTACGATTTCAGCAATTTTTCAATTATAAATCAATTATTATAAAACCCAGAAAAGGCTAAATGCTAAATTTGTTGAAAATACTATTAAACACTCAGAAACATTCAGAAACCAACCTATTGACAAAACAGTACATCTGCTTGATTTTTTAACCACCTTTCCACTCCATTCTTTTGACTTGCCTTGGATCTTCGGTTACACATTATGTGGAATCTGTGTAAAGAAACAAGGATAATAAATGACTTAACAAGGACTAATGAATAAAACACAGATAACATTTATTAGCCACTTGTTAGAGACAGAGAATAGAGTTTGATCAAAGATAACCCAGGAACTGCCCCAGGCAAATAAAAAAGACTTTCTCAGGCTTCTTTAAGGTTATCATACAATTTATTTCCAAACTATCGATTGTAAATGTTGGAAATATAGTAACAATACACCAATAAATCAATTTTTTTAAGAAGACAGAAGATGACTCCACATCCCTAAAGCATAGGACAAAACCATCTGAGGTTTCACTGAGGTTGTCTATAGACTCTTATTAAACACTTGCTTTTATCCTATTTACTTTAAGAACCGTCACTCACTGGAGGTTTACACTCATCCCTGTGCGTTAAAATGAAGGTATGGTGCGGCCTGAGATGGGATGACTTCCTTTTGTGTGAAGAAAGGAAAGACGCTAAAACAGCTGGTCTAGTAACCCTCACATTAGCATTTTATGTATATATAATGCATGGCTGTGTTTGGAGTCTTAAAATGGATCTTCTAAACATCAGATAATCCTCCAAAGGTCTGTACGACGGTAATAAGGCTTTGGTTTGTTGGCCAGACTGTGTGAAATTAAACACTCTTCTGCCTCTCATGTTCAAACATGACATCAAATTCTTGATATTGTTTGTAATCTAAAATTTTAACAATCAAATGTTTTTCATTTATGTTCAGCTACTTGGAGTCATTGTGTGTCACTTAAAAACATGCAGCATATTTGCTATAAAGATTTATTTCACTGCATTACTGATCCTTTGTTTGTATTGCTGGACGAGATGGGCAGCACTAGGTAATGTTAACAATTTAATTTGAAGGTCAGCCATCAATTACAGAAAAAATGCATGTGACTACATGCAAAAAATACATGCAATTTACATGCAATCTTTCACCAACATGTGAAAACAAAGTCTGGTTTCTCATGTATTGGGACTTCATTCATTCAT
The DNA here is from genome assembly GCA_037577145.1 of Brachypetersius gabonensis. Classification (NCBI taxonomy): domain Eukaryota; kingdom Metazoa; phylum Chordata; class Actinopteri; order Characiformes; family Alestidae; genus Brachypetersius; species Brachypetersius gabonensis. Next base: position 27,549 of record JBBJLR010034857.1, read on the forward strand.
TCATTTAGTCATTCATTCATTCATTCATTCATTCATTTTCTCCACTACTTATTCTTAACCAGGGTTGCAAGGCATGCTGGTGCCTATGCTAGTCCACTGCAACGCAAACACACAAACACACACACACACACACACACACTCCCACATTTTTTACTTACAACTTAATTACTTGTTCCCACCTCTGTCTGTAAATTGCATACCAAAAATGCCACTTTCCTTAAACAAAGTTGAGTTGCTTATAATTGAAATGTTATAATGTTTATAATATGGTTCCTGACACTGTACAACATACTGTTATCAATAAAAAGAATCAAAATTGTTTTGAGATACAAGTTTCCCATGATTATTTTACAACATAACACTGTTTGAGGCAGGCGGTGATTATTTCAGCAGGCAATTTGCATGATGTTAACTGTCGAGGAATAAAGTGAACTGTTGAGGTAGAAACTACATTATACAAGACGCTAAACACACCATGTACTTTTCATGTTTTGCTGTTTTACTGTAAGATAATGATTTTAAGGGCATTGCTGTTTGAGCCCCTGTCTTAGACACACAAACACACACACACACACACACACACACACACACACACACACACACACACACACACACACACACTCAGATGCATCTGAGACTCATTGCCTTAAAGACAGTGACTTGTCTTCATTTACTACATTCACAAAGAAGGATCTGATCTGGAGGACCAGATGTTGCTGAATGAATAGTAAGGATGAGGATGATGATGATGGCCTCACACCACCTGGCTGAGAAGAACCAGTTTTTATACATCTGTGCTGAGTAGGGTTGCTTTTATAGAGGGCTTTAAGGCCAATTCCACAGTGCATTGCTTTGTCTTTAATACTTTTATCTATTGTTTCAAATGTAATGGACAATACAACTCCTGTTTGTTCTTATTCATCGTAACAATTGAACACTTGGTCATTTACGGCCTTCAGGCAGTGAACTGAAGCTATAGAGTCACAATCTGGTATCTCTGCAGAACCATGGCAGGGGGTGGAGGTCCCTTAAACAGAGAGCTGATAGTGGAACTAAAGGTCTGCAAAGAGCCACACAAATATAACTGGTTTTATGCACATCAATGATAGCGCTGAGTGTGTGAATCTGTGTGTGTAAGAAAGAAGCAAAAGGAAAGTGTGTGTGCGTGTGTGTGTGTGTGTGTGTGTGTGTGTGTGTGTGTGTGTGAGAGAGAGAGATGTGTGCTCACATTATAAAGGCTGTCATGGAAATGTGTTATTTTACAATAAATTTAACTTTTTTAGAAAAACTGAAAAAGCTCAACAACTGCCTTTTTGGATACTAAAGTTAAGGTTAGACATAGGTGTGGCATTACTCAGATACATTATGGCATGATGGAATGACCTCATATAATAAATGTGTGTGCATGTATTTATCTCTCTGCTGGTTCTCAGAACAAACTCAAAATGTTAGGAAGAAACAAACTGCCTTTAGGTCATTGAGGTTAAGGTTTGGGTTTGATTTATGTGTAGTCGCACTTGCATAGTTACATACAGTTTTATAGAATGAAATGTCATCACAAATGTAGTAATACCAGTGTGTGAATGTGTGTGTGTGTGGTCACGTTTTGATTTTTTTTGTGGGTTAAAGAAGACCCCAGGATGATTTTGTGGAAACATTGTGGGGTCATTTGTGTGGTCCCCATTAAAATCAGCCTGAAAACAAAAGCCCCTCTAAACCTTTTCACACATGCACACCTATATCATGTCATTTTAAATACGCTGTCTTCTGATTTATGGTTGCATCATCAAGAAAGCCAGTAAAGTCACATTTAAGCAAAACTTTCCTTCCATCTTTCCATCTATTCCTCCATCCTTGTGATCTTACACCTGAGTTAGGTATAGTTGTGGCAGTATTTACAGTCATATAGAAGTCAGTGGAAGTAGCTTGCAAAGGGAGGAAAACAAAGATGTGTGTGTGTGTGTGTGTGTGTGTGTGTGTGTGTGTGTGTGTGTGTGTGTGTGTGTGTGTGTGTGTGTGT
>JBBJLR010034887.1:0-11549 GCA_037577145.1 Brachypetersius gabonensis
AAATATATGTATGAGTATGCCTATGTATATGTGTGTGTTTAAATGAACAGTGAACTATACAATATATTAAACAATCTTAAATCTTATATACAGAAAATACATATAGTGGCTGAAAGCACATTAACCATAGACAGAGTAACATTTCTTATTTTGAGAATGAGGTATTCAGTCTTCAGAACATTTTTGTTTATTTCCATAAAACAATCTTTCTGTAAAAATCTGTCAGTGTGTTAAGATCATTCGATTTGACTAAAAGACACACATGTCCAGAAATACAGCTCTGTGCAAAAGTGTTTAAAGTAATTTTTCTCATTGTGTGATAAAGCGTCTTTCCAGGAAAGTTAGGAAAGTTAACCTTAAAATAAATGCAAACAAACAAGAAAGCAGTAAACAGTATCAAGATTTGTTTACTTTGTAAAAGTAGTTGATAATGTGTGAGCTGGTGAGGAGAACAGGTTCGGTTCCAGGTTCCTCCTGCCATTGTTTTCCTGATTGAATATAATGAGGGACTGATTGAGTCAAAACAAGTTTCTGATGGGAAATTACAGAAATTCTGAACTTCCACAAGAACACACTGATGTAATGAACATAACATCACTATTTACTGTAGAATATTATATTGTATTTAATATTTTCAGTTTTATTTTTATTACTTCACATGAATATTATCTTTAGTAATATTCATGTGAAGAAAACACTCACTGCTCATTTTTACATATTATTTTCACAGGTGCCTCCAACTGTCACGGTTATGCCCGTGACCTTGTTGCAGCACTGTGGGACAGTTCCCTTTGGAGACCACTAAGGGTCGCTATTGACCACGAACTTCTCTGGACTCGCTCCTTCCTCTTCCCTCACACCTGTAGATAGTCACTCACTGATCACCTTACACACCTGTCTTCATTCCATCTTCACCCTCCTGAGTTCTGATTGGCCCTTAGTTCATTCATACCTGTATTTAGCTCTGTCTTTCTGTTCTGTTCCTCACAGTTGCATACATTTACACTACCTTATCAAGTTCCCTGTCTGGTGTAGATTTATGTCCGGCCCTCGTGCCTTTATCTGTTCTGTTTTTGTCTTATAATAAACTATATATGCAAGTATGGCTGTCTGCGTGGGTGCTCTCCTTCATATTAAGCCACACCAGGACGGGGTCATGACAGAATGCAACTGTCCCCCGGTTGAAGAAACTTGCTTCGTAAGTCACCTCTACGCCGTTGGCCTACGACAGCGACTCCGTTAGTTTGGAGGACTGTATGTACGGTTGTATTGAGCAACCACGGGAAACACCAGGGGATTATCACTCCGTTTGTTCGGAGGATGAAGAACATACCTCCATGAGGAGCGGAGGCCCCTCCGGAAGAACCCACCAGAAGAACTTGCGCCTAAAAACATAATCTCTGTCTCCTTTTCACCTCCCCTGCGACCGAAGAGCCAGAAAAAGAAGACAAGAAGGAAATGAAAGGGCATGGACGGATCTCCCCGCACGGAACCGGTGCTTGACGAACCAAGCCCTCTAATCGTTCCCGCCGGTGCAGCAGACTGCCCCTTCAGAACACCATTGGACACCATCCGCGAACCCTCTTTCTAAATCATACAAGGTGATCGCTCTGTAAGAAAATACGCGGAGGAGTTCCGTGCCTTGGCGGACGGGGGGATGTGGAGTGGCGAAGTACTCGTGTTCACGTACCTCGGGGGATTGGATCCCCGTTTACAGAAAGAACTAGCTCACATCCCGCTTCCTGTAACATTGGAGGGAATGATTCAACTCCGTCTCCGTCTAGAGCTTTTTCTCAACTTCTTCACTCCCTTCGTTCCTGCACCACACTTCCCAATTCTAGTCCAGATCCTCACATACCAGCTCCTCTCAGTCCAGATCCTCTCAGTCCAGCTACTCTCAGTCCAGCTACTCTCAGTCCTATCTCACTCAGTCCCAACCAAAACAGTTCTGCTTCTCTCTGTCCCGGATTGATCAATTCCACGCCACCTCATCCTACCGCAGCCGCTCCAGCCAGTTTCACGAATGCACCAGCCGGCTTCCCAGATGCTCCCGCCGGCCACCCAGTCTCTCAAGCCGGCCTCTCAATCGCCCCAGCCGGCTTCACGAATGCGCCAGCCGGCTTCCCGGATGCTCCCGCTGGCTTCCTAGTCTCTCCAGCCGGCCTCACGAACTCTACAACCGACTTCTCAGTCGCTCCTGCCGGTCTTATGAACACTCCAGCCAGTCTCACAAACGCTCCAGCTGGTTTCACGAACGTCCCGATTGGCTTTCCTGATGCTCCTGCTGGCCCCCCAGACACTCCAGTCAGCCTTCCGGACGCGCCCACCGATGTCTCAGTGCCCCCGGCCGGCCTCTACGTCAACCCCGCCGGCCTCACGGGTGCCTCAATCGGCTTCCCAGATGACTTTACCTCCGCTCAGCCGCTCCAGTCAGCCCTGATGACCGGCCACCGGTTCCTGCACCGGACGGTTCCTCTCCTGACCAGCCGCTGGTTCCCGCACCGGACAGTCCTTCTCCTGACCAGCCGCTGGTTTCCGCACTGGGCGGCTCCTCTCCAGACCCGCTGCCGGTTTTCGCACCAGGGATCCCTCTCCAGACCAGCCGTCGGTTCCCGCACCGGGCAGCCCCTTTCCTGACCAGCCATCGGTTCCCTCACCGGACGATTCAGCTCTTGACCAGCCACCTGGCGGTCCAGCTCCTTACCAAAGGCCAGGGTCCGCACTGGGCGGTCCTTCTCCTGTCCAACTACCGGGCCTAGTACTGAGTAGTCCTATGGTGTGTATCATCCCGACTGCTCTGACGTTGGAACTGATCAGTGAACCGGTAGATCACACACTCGACTTGCCTCCTCTTCTGCCCGGTCTGCCGGTTTCCCTGGCCATCACACCTAGTGGATTACTCGCCTCTCCTCCACTGCATCGGAGTCCACCGGCTCCTCCTCCTCCACCTTGGGGAGAACTCCTGACTGGTTTCTCGTACTTCCCCCCTTCATTTTTGACTGTAGGGCTGGGAGTGCTCTCCTTCATAGTAAGCCACACCAGGACAGGGTCGTGACACCAACTTTTGCACAGAACTGTATTTTGAATATGCCTATAATATTCTTGCAGCTTTCATAATACGAAACATCAGACCATTTGAGATGCTTTTTCAACAGTTTTGGATTTCGCCCAGTTATGAAGTGTTTAGAATTCCGCTGGGCTCTGTGTGTTAGTGTGGTGCCCCATTAACACCTCAGCTAATACGATTTCCACCCTGCTCTCCAGCGCTGCAGACATATCAATTTTCCTCTTTTCCTATAGCATGCTGTTCTCTCCATAGCAGAAGAATGCATGATTTCTTTATTAGATGTGAGGCAGGAATTAGTGTGCCAGTCTCCAGGGTATGTGCAGCATCTGTGCTGGTTATTATGGCCCGATATGCCATCGCCCTAAGTGGTGTCAGAGAGCCCTGCCGGTGTAGTGCTGTCCTGCCTCTGTTCTGACAATAGCAGGCGGATCAGAAGCGCTCAGACTGGCCCTGGGGACTGTCTGCGATTTCATATATCAAACGAGGCAAGCACTCTGCATGGCCGTTTGACGGGAGCACTCAGGTGAGAAAAAGAGTCAAATCCGCCGTGGCCGATTGCACACTGCGAATTATTGATAATGGGGCAGTTGAGAAAGTGAATTGTCTTTGGGCCCACGGGTAAAGCTTCCAAAATGAATTTGCATCTGCAAGGATCTGCTTTTCTCCTCTTTGCAGGGCTGTTTCTGGACATTTAGAGTCCCGAAGTGATGCCCTGCTTTGAGAACTTATCCCCAGAGATGAGTAGTAACTTAATGTATTTACTAAGTCACATGTACTGACTATTTACTATTTGGATTACTTGTTTGGAAATTGAGATGTTTTTGCTTCTACAGAAGAATATTTGGGAGAAAAAGAGTATTCTTTTTTACTCTAGGGCTAGGACTAGTGTACTTCAGCATTATTATGGTAGTAAATGAATAGAGAATACTGATAAATCCCAGATTTCAGTACCTAAGTGGTCGGAACCAACCTCCATGAGGAATTAAGCATGCTTGTTGTAAACTCTAGACTCTTGATTGACAGTTATATTGCATTCCATATAAATATTATTAAAGTCAATGCTCCATCAGGAGCCACAAACACTTTTTTGCTTTGTAATTGGAAAACGGGTATCAAGAATTAGTACAAGAACTAGCTTCAAAGTCAGGATATTGGAGTCAGTTTAGAAAGATTTTGAGTGACAAACAGCACCAGTCAACATACCAATCAGGATAACCCCACCCTCTTGAACACTTGTCTTGTTGAAAATTTTCATGATCGGTCTGAGTCTCTAGTTAAGACAAGTTTTTACTAATGCAGGGACACCAGTGCACTCTGTATGGGTTCCCTGTCTTATATGGGTTCCCAGCACTCTGGGACATACAGTACTGTACAAACTGATAAATGTATACGTAAAAGTGGTTTTATATATGGCAGTGTGTTTGCGTAACTATTTCCAGACCTCTTTCCTTATGGAAGGTCAGTATTACTTGGAGCTCCATCAAATGCCTGTTCTGGCTCTTTTTACTTCATTACATTAAATTAGGTTCTAATGGAATTTTATGAATCCACATGACTGGAGACACCGAGCAGAAATCTGGAACCAAACCTGAGCTCTAACCACTGCTGATACAAATGGATTCAACCAATTTTCATAGGCGCCTGAGACATTTACACAGTCCTGTATATTTGTGTGTTTCAGTATGTAGGAACTCCATTTGCTGTCATACCTGATCACATCATTGGGCTTTTCCTACCACGTGTTCTGGTCAGATGTTTTATTCAGTTTAAGAACAGTTTTGAGTATGAGCTCTCGGCAGCTGGTAATGGCGGAATGATTAATGTAAGGAGAGCGATGTTGACGTGGATGAAACCTGACCACGTCACCCAGAGGAGAAGCTGCAGATATTTGTAAGAGTATGTGTGTTTCCCCAGTGTGCAAAGTCTTTATATGCCACACCAGTGCAGCATCCAGTGTGAGTGATGGGGTAATGAAGGTCAGAACCTGCAGAGAGCTTCTTTTACACTGTGTATCAAAAGTTTGGGGACACCTACCAACTCATTGAGTGGTTGAATGTGAGAAATTGTTCTCTGTGGTGGGGGTCTAGACATCCAAAGTGTTTAACCGTTAGATATCGTTGTCAGTAAAATCTGATTTCAGTGAATAATACAACCGGCGTTTGTTCACCATTTGCTGCTCATTTGCTCGGCCGCTCTCCGGACTCCGGATCTGAACATTTTTTCATTTTTGTTCTTAATGGGCATATTTGTGTGGTGTTATTTTTAAAACCACAGTAGTATTTATTATTATGGTTTTTTATTACAATAACCACACAAAGCTCAGCATGGCATCTGGCTGTATGATGACCATTTACAATTTTGTCGCACCACTCGTGTTCGTGTTCTGATTTCGTTGCACCACTCGACCATTTAAAATTTTGTCGCACCACTCGTGTTCTAAGGGTTAATGCCTCCTTGAAAGTTTTTTAAAAAAAATGAAAAGGTCATAAATGCAGTGCCCAATGCCTTAGACATTTGTTTAAGACATTTTGAGGTTTTCCAATAAAACTGTGGCCATAGACAGCTGAGTAGGTGATTGTCTGATTACTTTTGTTCTGAAAAAAATGTATAAAAAAGAAAAAATCCTACATTATTTAAAGAGCTCATATTTTTCATTTAATTTCAAATTCATTGTGCTATGGTGCCCAGCTAAAATAACAAGAACAGTATTGTCATCTTTTCAAGGGTCCTTTCAAGGGTTCATACAGCTTTTCTGGTAGGAGTCTTCTAGCAGTCAGACAAAGCTCCCATGCTGGGAGAGTGGCACCTTTTATTAGACAGAGTGGCAGCTTGTGACAGACTCTCTTACAGACGGATTACTAAACAAGAAGTCAACTCCAAAAAGCGGTTCAGCTGAGACCACTTGGAAAAGGACCAAGCAATATCTAAATGAAGAATGTTGTGAATTTCCCAGGGGTGGCTTTAATTGTAAAACATTGTTTTCCCCAACTGTTTATTTTTTAAAGATCATATTAATTTATAATATTTAATTTCAGTTTATTTAATTATCCCCTTTCCCCCTAACCCTTCTTTATATCCCCTATGTTCATCATTATTTCAGGGCCTCTTATTTTATATTTCAATAAAAATTTAATTAAAACAGGACAAAAATATATTATGAATGTCCAAATATAAATAGAGCTGAGTGTATTTACAAAAAGACTTTTAATAGTAGGAATAGTCACCAAAAAAACATGTTTTGTAAGATTTACCAGTATTTTAGCATCATCAGCATGGCATGTAAAACCTCAGATGTGTAGCTTCACTGTGGATTTGAATAATAACTTACAATTCTGTTGCACGTGTAGCATCCCGCTTCAGGACAATGACAATAAAGGCATATCTGTCTATCTATCAACATGGCAATATATATTCATGTTGGCTTTTACCATATTTGGCTATTTTGTTCTCATACTGTGACCCCTGGTCACCTTCATTTATAGAGAAGTGGTGCATTCCTCTATTCCTCTATTTCCGACCATTTCACACTTTGAATTACTTTGTTTACCACTGAATTATGGAGATATTTAGAAAAATTTGAGAAATTTCCTTTTTAACAACTTTCTAATTTAAGGAGATTTTCACACTCCTTTTTATTTGAGATCCTGTTTCTTTTAGCCCTCCACGCTGCTGGTGTATGGTTAGAGATCATTAGAGATCGGTTAGAGGCCCATATCTTGATGCACAGTTTGCTTTTTTTGCCCTCCTCTGGCCACAAAGCTGCCAGTGTCAGTGTCACTGTTATAGTAAGATCAGCCAAATAAAGTCTGGTCCTGTGGTCAGTGATGAATGTGGTAGAGGGGGGCTGATAAACTGGGCAGGACAACAGATGGGCCACATTCTGCATTGTACACCTCAGCCGTGCTTCTGTAAGGTAGGTGTCGCTCAGTAAGTGGCCAACGAGTGGGAGTACAAGGTGTAGGTGTTCCAATAAAGTGGCCAATGGGTTAGTGTTTCTGATGTGTGCATGCCTGTTATGTAACAGTGACTGTCTCTTCATGGGGCTCCAGCTTTAAGATAAGTCTTTGTGTCTTCGGGCCATCACTTTGTAGCCCTTTCTCTTGCATCCTAAAGGATGGTGCATCATATGGATGCGTACAGTAAGCCAGGAGGAAGGCCTGTATGTGATTTGGGTTTCACATTGTGTTAGATAATCGGATCAGTGAGGTGTTTGGCCTGCAGCCCCTGCTTTCATCTCTCAGCCTCTCACAGTGCCTCTTCAGCAGATCCTTATGTCTCTTCTTCAGAACCTCGGAGAAACCTCACTTGTCTTTTGGCATTGTTTTGAATAAGGCTTAAAAAGGGCCGTCAGTGCAGCAGTCAGCACAACTTTTAATGAATTCCTGAGCAAATGAGAGATCTGTCTGCTCAGGATGGGTGCAGTCTGACCGCTATATAACCCTATGTTTGCTCTGACACTGACAAAAGCACGGTCTAACATGATTAGGTTTTTCACCAATACTTTGCTAAAAACAAATGGCTCTTAGGATCTAAGATGAGATATTTTATAATAAAACATATTTTCCTTAAAATCCAAACAAAAAACATGCAGGCTTGAATCTGCCGTACTGGATGTAACCTTAATGTAACTGTAAATATGAAGCCATGTAATTCATCAAGTCATTATGTAACATGTGATATTAATTATGAAACAAAAGATCAGCAAACACACCATTATGGCAAAGAAAACCTTGGATGCATGCTGACCTTGTGTTCGTTTCCTCTCTTTTGCAGGGAGGTTCCATACAGAATAGAGATTCAAAGCGCTGTCTCGAGTTGGTGCCGAAGAGTGACGTGGAGCAGGGCTATCAGCTGGCCCTACAGAAGTGCACCAACCAAAAATGGACAATTTCAAACATACGGACAGGCAATGCTCTCTGAGGTCGAAAGCGCATATGGCACTGGATTCCTGGCACTGGACTGAAAAAAAAAAGACTAAAAACACCTCTTTTTATAGACAAAGGCTGCATTTAGACAGTAACATTTTAAAAACCAAATGACCCAGTTAAAAGATAATCTGTGGATCATTATAAAGCCATGTTCAGCAGTGGCGAAATTACTGCTAGCTTACTCAATTATTAATACAGCTGTTTTAACGAAAAGATTCAATCTGAGAGTTTTTGTCGCTGTCTAAACGCAGTCGTGACGTGTGTCATCTATGGAACTACACTAAAGTATTGCACTGAGTCCACCTGAACGTGCGCATTATTATCATGTGAGCAAAACATATTACATGAACACAACTTTGATGTTCAGTTTAGTTACTTTTGACAGTAATGGAGTCGATTTAATATGTTTTATTCAAGTGGAAATGATGTACACTCTTGAATCAGGGACATTCAGTGCACCACCTTTGTCCAATTTCTATGTCATGCTACTGAATCCTGTAAGCACCTCGATGTCTGTGTCCCTCGTCCAAAGATATCATGAAATATAATATGAGAAATCTGTTTTACACAGAATTGGTTTAGCAAGTAGTGGTTGGTTTGTTTCAGAGGGTTTGAGGGGCCTGAATGTATTTTACGATTGTCTGTCATATGTCATATGCCTGTACTGGTTTAGCATTTTTGCTACTGTGTAGCATGCATTTGCTACGTCTTCTTTTTGTGTGTAATTTTTGTTTTATTTTGGACCCCCCTCTTGTGTCTCAGGATTGTGGCTGAAGCATATTATCATATTAAGTTATACTGTTTTTGACAAGCTTGTGTCTACAGAAGGATATTTTGTAAATGTAAATAGTATTTATAAGCACTTTAATAAAAATGTGAAATAGAAAAAGCATTCTTTCGTGAGTATGATGCTTTGGCCACAGGAACCCCCTCACTTTGCTGATGTAGGTCTGTAGGTCATCTGTTGATGCACAGATTGTGTTAGTCTTCCTCTAGGCCATCAGGGGTCATTTGCATTTATAGTACTTAGCAGACGCTCTTATACAGAGTGACGTACACTAGTGCTCAAGTACTCATAGTGGCGGTTCTAGACCAAAATTACCAGGGGGCCAAGGTGGGGCCAGTGTGTTTTTAGGGGGGCCATATAAAGGCATATATTTTTATTTTATATTTTGCTTTACATTTATTTTAATTACAGTTCTTTCTCACAGCATGAAATCACACTATTTTTTTTAAATCACACTGTCATCTTCTCACTGTAGTAAGGAGGAAAAATAAAAGGAAAAAAGAAATTCACACACAGTGAAATCACATTCCTTACCTTCGCCTCTTTGCAGTTAGTCCATTTAGTTAGCTTTTACAACCGAAGTTTACAATTGGCGCTGCTGGTCTTCAGGTTGCAGATAACCGCATGTGTGCAGGGCTTTAAGCAGTCCGTCTAGAACACACCTAGCATTAGTTCTTTTGAGCCAGTGCATGGCGTGATAAGAAATTAATATTTAAATCATTGACTGTTCAGTGCAGGGGCCATAACAGGGGCCAGGAGCAATTCTACAGGGGCCCTGGCCCACGCTGGCCCCCGTCTAGAACCACGTATGAGTACTCCACATCTGTTATTCAAACCTGAAAAGCTACACTGCGAGTTACAATACAGTTCCAGCCCTGCGATGATTTAACTTGAATTTTGGTGTAAGTCGAAACACAACCTACCCTTAATCATTTACCTATCCTTACACAGTAAAAACATAATCTAGAACGTAAAAACACAACCAAGCCACAGGAACACACCGCGTTCGTCCAGGTAGTCCGATGCTACCGGCGTAAGCCAAAACACTCACGTCTCAATTTTGTTAAGGTTTTATGGGAGTGAGCGACTGGAAATGTCGTATGTTGAGACCCTCGTAATCCGAGGATGCTACTTATATCAACATCAGCTATTTAACCAAGTTACTGCTATCTAAGTTACGCACCTTAACAGATCCTACTTATGCCTTAAGTCAGAGGTTAAAGCATCAGTAAGGTAAACGTGGAGCTAACAGGGTAAGTGCCTGAAGGTTTCTGACCACAAGACCATTCTTGGCTGTGTGGTGGACCGCTCTGGACCTAGCATTAACTCTGAGCTGTGGACAAACCCTGTACCATGTCAGTGTCAGCGCTGTGCTGAGAATGTTCCACCACCCACATAATATCTGGCAGCTGTCCCATGTGACTCCATCTCCATCGACCGACAGGATCTCATAAATTGGCGTTTCCAATAAACTGGCCAGTGTGTTTTGTGTGCCTTACATACAGTGAGGTGGCTCGCCTCTGTTTGTAGGTCTTTTCTGTTCGGCTGCTCGTAAAATGAGCTTTATGGTGGGCAGAGATTGAAGATGCTTCTTAGCCATGCAGAAAAATAATTTTCTGCTCAATGAAAAGGGCATCCTCTCACAGTGCAGTATTCTGACACGCTGGGGACGAAAACCTCCACATTAATCAAAAGCTGATGATGGCTCGTATACCTAACAGGGCCAGACCTCCCCCCGAAACCCATCCTAGCATAAAGATCATTAGGAGATGGTGGAGCAGAAATGACTTTGCGCTAAAAGTTAAGATGAGTTTAATGCTCCGAGGCTTTGGGGAAAACAGAAAAGAGTGAGAACAGGCCCAAAACCGCTTAACCCTTCAGCTCCGCCAGAATCATCTCATGCAGAATGAATGTGCTCAGCTCTGAGAGCAGAGTAATGAGAGCAGGAGCCCAGAGGAATTTATTGACATCATTAAAATAACAAAACTACTGAAAAAAAGTGTTATATTGAATTTGCTTCAGTTTTCAAATAATGAAATATACTATATGGACAAAAATATAGGGATTTTTCAGGGTTGAGCTAGACCCCTGACTTCCAGTAAAGTTCAATCTCAACCAAGACATTTAGGACAGCATCATGCTTTCAATGTTGTGGACACAGTTTGAGAAGAACCTTTTCTACTCCAGTATGACTGTGTCCCAGTGTATAAAGCGAGCTCCGTAAAGACATGGCAGGATGTGTTTAGTTTTGAAAGAACTTGACTGGGCCACACAGAGCCCTGACCTCAACCCCATCCAGCACCTTTGGGATGAACTGGAACGGAGATTGTGAGCCAGGCCTTCTCGTCCAACACCAGTGCCTGACCTCATAAACGCTCTACAGAATGAATGGACACAAATTCCTGCAGACAATCCAAAATCTTGTGTAAAGCCTTCCATGAAGGGTGGAAGCTGTTACAGCTGCAAAGGGGGATCAACTCGATATTAAACTCTATGGATTTGAATACAATGTCAGCAAAGTCCCTTATGGTCTAATAATCAGGTGTCCCTTTCAAGCCATAATTCATTATATCAATACAGTACTGAACTGTAACTGGGATGTTACCCCAATGTTGTACCTTGGAGGATACATTTAGATTGACTCAGTGAATCTCCTTCTTTTTCCGTGAAAAGAAAAGCTATTTCATGTCAAACAGAATGGAATGTTATAAAATGTACTCTGTGTGTGTGTTGAAGGGGGGGGGGGGGGGGGGGGGGTTCCACTAAA
>JBBJLR010034925.1:0-12426 GCA_037577145.1 Brachypetersius gabonensis
GAGAAGAGGGCAAAAACATCACTGGGCAGTTTCTTCATCTTCTGTGCTGCTGTTAGAGATTCTTCCTTTTGCTGTTTGTTCTGTCTAAGAACTTACTATAATTTAAATTGTTTACGTTTATTTCAGATTTATTTTTCAACAATGTTCAATGTTTCAAATGTTTTATGGGAGGCATTAAATGCTCTGTTTAAGAAAATTCTTAAAAAAAAACATGTTGGAATGGAAATATTGTATTTAATTTTTTTCTGCATAAACTAGTCAGTGTCTGGAGTCTCTGTTACCAGCAAATCCAAAGCAAAAAAACATTAACACTATAAAGGCTAAGTTTTTATACACTTATCACAACACTCAACTACATTATCGCATATCGCATGTTTTCTTAATATCGTGCAGCCCTAGTTTGGACACATGCTGAGGAGAGACTCTGAGTATTGGGAGGAAAGAGGAAAAGAGGACATAGGAGGTTTATAGATGTGGTGAGGGAGGACATGCAGGGAGCTGGTGTGAGAAAGATGGAAGATGGTTGATCCGCTGTGGAAGTAGCAGAAGAAGAGGGCTTTCAAATAGAATAAGGTGCAAGTGTTTTAACACAACGTCCCTGTCTCACGAGAATATTCTGCTCAACTGGAGTACAATAAAAACATCATTGAATATTCGCTTGAAATCTGTTCAGTGCCGAACCAGGCCCAGCGTCAGATAAAAAAACCCCAAATACACTGCTCTTTCAAATTTTTATTACGAGAAAACAAATATAACTGACTGGTTTTAAAGTGTAATGTAACCATATACTCTGTAAGTGCAATTGAATGCATTCAAACAGTTCTGTACAAGTTAAATTAAAACTTCCTTTATAACAGCATAACATTCATTTCATCCACAGTTTTTGGAAATAAGATGTTTCCAAATCCTACCTGCACCTGCAAACACTTCTGTCATTTGCTGGATACTCATTTTGAGCTTGTTTGTCCATCTTATCCCATGCCAACTGGGGAGGCCAGGACCTAATTCTCAAAATGTTGTGACAATAATTATCCTGTTCGAGAATAACATTTTTGTACAATGATACATAACCCAGAAGGAACTGTGTGATTCTAAAGAATGAGAAAAGTGATACAGAGCACTAAAGAAAGTATTCAATTTTATTTACAATATTTTCTTGTAAAAAAAAAAAAGCAACATGTTATCTACAGTAAACCTCCGCTTAATTGTGGTTCAATAGTCGCGACTTCAGTCTCTTGTGGATATTTTCTGAGAACCAAACTAATAATTGTTCACGGACCCCCTTGCACCTGCTGCAGATATCCTCCGCATTTCTTTTGTGACATCTGAGACTTGTTCGCTGGTTAGCAAAGCCATCAGACGCACCTGAACGCTTGCCTTGCTAAGCACACGCCCAATCATATTCAACCAGCACGAGGACGAGGGGGCGTGGCACACGAGGCACAGTCACCTGTACTCGGAGGCGGGAGGTTTGAAAGTTGCCAATCCAAGAACGTTATTTATTTTTCCTTGCTGCTGATTGGCTGCTGCCCTGTGATGCATCTCTGGCAGCTGCAGTCCAGAATGGAGTGTCTGGTTTTTGTGCTTTTCGTTTTGATCTTCTTAAAGCCCTGTATTTTTATTACTGTTAATTAAATTAAAGTGACTGTTAAGCTTAGTCAGTCCCGGTGGGGCACTACAGTATGTTTACGTTTACGGCATTTAGCAGATGCTCTTATCCAGAGTGACGTACATCAGAGCTTTTAAGTCCACAACTGTTCAAACCTGTAAAGCTATACTTAATTCAACAGCAGCTATTTAACCAAGTTACTGCTGGAGTTACACGCCATAACAAACCCTGTCAGAGAGAAAAAGCCAGTCAGAGATTAATACACAAGTAAGTAAAAACAGTAAAGATGCTCCTTAAAGAGGTGGGTCTTCAGACGACGCTTGAAGAGGCGAAGGACTCCAGATCTGATTGCAAGAGGGAGTTCGTTCCACCACTAGGGGGCCAAGACCGAAAAGAGTCTAGATGCAGGTCTTCCTCTTCTTTTGAGCAGCGGAGGTTCAAGACGAGCTGTGCTTGATGCCCTGAGAGGATGAGAAGTGACACGCTGCTTGACCAGTGCAGACATGTAGGGAGGTGCAATATGACTTCTCCTGAAGCCTCTGAATAAGATGCGCCACCTGATGAACTGTAAAAATGATTGATTACCTGTACTGTATTTTTATCACTAAAAAATTTAAACTGATTTATTAATGATTTATTAATGTATTTACCTGTACCAAAGAAACCAATGTGTGCATTACAGTAGAGTCAAAACGGGGGTAATATTGATACAGTCTAGCTATGCGGGAGTTTAGTGTACACTGTACAGTACAAATACGGGTTTACCTTTACATTTTCTTTAGGGTAATGCATTAAATTGAGATTTAATAGTTTACTATGCTTTTGGAATGTAACCCGTGCGAAAAGCGGGGGTTAATGTATATTACAGTGTTATCATGCTTCTCTAATGAGAACCTAAGACGCATAAAAGTGTTTTTCAGTTTTCAGTGAATGAACAGTTTCACATTAGAAACACTTCTGTGATGTGATTCAGATGTGCTTGGAGCCTCGGAATATTATTGCAATTAGTATTTAAGAATATCTTTTTGGGAATGTTTTCTGCCTTTGTTTTACTGTCATGTAGTCTTGATGGAGTCTGGTTTGTCTCTGTTCTTGTGCTTTTCATGCCTTATTAAAGTGCCTACCTTGTTACAGATTTACCTGAATAATATTGATCAGAGGTTGCATTCTTCTTCCATTGTGAGTTTGTTAGCATACCAGTTTACTTAAAGACACTTCTGTCCTGTCTGGCTTGTTTGCGCTATTGCCATGTAACACATTTTGCTCAATAAGAGCAAAACGTCAAGTCAAACAGAGCAAAGTTCACTCAAAAACCAAACAGTTCTGGGCAGCTGAAACAGGCAGATTTCGAGCGACATCATTCACTGAGAAGCCTCTGAGAGATCCAGCATGTCATTAAAGAGGGAAGATGTCCAACTAGAACATAAACCACTGAAGATGCTCAGAAGTGGCTTGAAGCTCATGGGTCGTAAGTTATTTCAGTATCTATTTGTATGAAAAACATTTTTATACGGATTATAGTGGTTGAGTATGGCTGGCCAACATGATGGAAAATTGTTGAATGAAATTCAATCTGAATCTGAGTTAATGTGACCTTTTCGGACATTAATTAGTGGTTGGAGGGTAATTTTATCAAGTGGATTGCATGTCATTGTCCGTGATGTGTCATCTTGTAGAAAGCACAATGCTTTTTATGATAACATGAAAATTAAATTCTTATTTTTAGCGGTATTATCTCAAAGAGGTCAAAATGTTCTGCGGTTTTTGTTTATCCAGGCACTGAATAAATAATTGTGTTTCTAAGCGGTGCCTGCAGATGTTCTTAGATCCTGTTTTTGTAACAGAAGTAAAACAGTACTTCTTTAGAAATCTTGAGAATAACTAACTTTTTTTCTACTTTTCATGAAGATACAGTCTGCCGTATCTTTAGTGAGGAGGAGGACGTGAATCATGTTAGACAGTTCGAGAGAGTTGATGTAATCCCTGCGGTGTGTTATTTATCCTGGATCAGTATTGATTTCTCCTCGCTCTCCTTTCCCTCTGTAAACCCTGGGTCACCATATGTGTCTGACAAAAGCCAGTTCTTGCATTTACTTTGCCAATTCTGTCAGGACAACGAAGGCTTAGGATGGAGCTCGATTTTGTTTGACTCTTCAGCAAAATGAGAGGGCATTTGGACCTGAAACGACTTTTCATTTTATGACTTTTGCTTAAACAAATTACAACAGATTTCCTCCTTTAATATATGTTTTTTGTATTTTATATATAATATGTCATTAATCTTATGTCATTTGCCCTGCAGTCCCACCAAATAACAAATTTGTCATCTTATGCTTTCGTACAGTTTTATAATGGCAGTTCTGTGAGTACTTCCATTCACTGAGCATCTTACAGCCTCTACACCACCGACTGTTCTTAAATTCTTGGTTCTCCAGATTCTACTTCCTACATGGCCTTCGGTGACTATATTCTGTAAACTGTCAGAAACTCAGGAACTCGTCTGAAATGTGCTTATATAGGCCAGAGTGTATTGGGATAACTGACCCAGAGGAAGCGGATATCTGCACTATGCCTGTTGCAAGTCCCAGCCAAGAATTATCATTGGATAGTTCTCCAGAGTAATTACAAAATCCAGACAGGTCACAGATTAATGGAATAACATCTTAGTCTTAGTAAAGGGCTGGGCCACTTACAAACCAGCAGAAACATTTCTGTGCGTCGTGGCATATAGCCTGTAATTCTGGTGACTGTGAAGGCTGTAACAAATCATTTGCATCAATTTTATTTTCATCAAACCATTTAATTACCAGTAATAGCAACCAATATTACATTTTGGACTAATTTGCTATAAAGCGCTCTCCATCAACATTATTGCAATACCAGCCTTTTAGAAGAAAAGTGTTCCATCCCTCCAGACTGAAGCCCTGAAGCTGTTACACAGGTTCTCATTATTGTGATCGTGTCAGGCTCAAAGAAGGCAAAGCTCATGTCAGTTATGAAAAAGAAATGTCACTGTTTGTTATGGTTCAGTTAAAAGTAATCGGCCTGTGAATGCAGCTATGTGGCCTTTACCATAAATGGCTTGGAGCTGGTAAGTCCACGCCCCCTGATGGTGCAGCAGTGTAGCACAGGCACCTGAATCAGAATGTCACTGGATTGAATTGAACAAATGTTAACACAATTTTTGCCTGTAAAACCAATGTTTGGGTGTCTCAAAATACTGGTTTTATAGCAAGCATGCAATCACACTTCACATTCTCTCAAAGAAATGCATAAACATGTGATTTACATAATTTGTGACCTGGCATGCCCTGGGGCTGGGGTGCATGGGGCAGAGACCACTCCCATCAGGAGAGAAAGGTTTACAGTGACTAGGGATGCACCAAAATTATTTTTTTGGACTGAAAACCGAAAATGAGGAAACACTTGGCTGAGAAACGAAACTGAAACACCGAAAGAAATTATTGTTAAATTATTAAAATAATCTTTTACAAAACTATTAACATTTTTTTTAGCATTCAAACAATGCACAATATAAAATATAATTTGAAACAAAATATTTTACTTGGCCCCACTGAATAGCCTAAAAGGAAGATAGCTGAAATATTATACAATTAAATATTTTCTCTCATAAAACAAGTATTCAAGTGCATTTTCACATTCTGAACGAAGTGCATTCAGAACAAGTGCTTTAAAAACTGGTGAAAGATTCTCTGGTGTCCTTTAACAAAATAGTGTGTTAAAACAGAGACTGGCAGCCCATATCTTAACCATAATCACTGGAAAACTTTCTTGCCTTTTCAAAAACACAGGCAGAGTGTGTTTCTAAGGGTCGCGCCTCTTCTGTGCTTCATACTCTGTGCCTTTGTGGATCCTCCTCTCTAGAAATGTCGGCATTCCAACGCTTTAAAAACGTTTTTCCGGGTGTCTTTCTTATGGGTTTCCACTGACTGGTACCAGCTCGGTTCGGTTCAGCTAGCGTTGCTTCTCTAAGCCTTGTCTGGTGCCAACTGTCTCCGTTTTGTGGCAAACAGCCACAAACCAAGGATAAGAAATAAAACCTCTCTGATTTCATCCATGCTGGCGATTGTAATGATGTTCACCTCAGCTTAGAGCCTCCGCTCAGGCTGCTGCTCAGAATGTTTGGTCGCTATAGTAACCAGCTGAAACCAAACTGAAGAGAGTAGAACTGAACTGGACCGAACAGAGCTGGTACCAGTCAGTGGAGAACCCTCTTTAGATATATGGAAATGCGCCCACACTACAGACATGTTGACTGTAATCCAGTCTGGCTGGTGTGGATTTAAAGTGTAATAATGAATAGATGTCATATGGTTTACAGCCACTTGATGTGCACTGATGGAATGGAATTCAAAGTCACTTAGTTGTTTAATGTTGTTTTCTAAACTGAGCCTGCTCAGCATTTTTATGCATGTGACGGAGCATAAAAGGACTGCATAATTGCTTAATGGAGTTCACCTGTCTGGAAGCATCTGCATTTATGTTTCTCTACTCTTTTATTCAGATGTTTTCTTTTAGTTTGTGTCTTATATGCATGTGGATTTATTATGTAATTAAAATATAACATTGTTAGCACATGGTCGCTTCTTTGTTGCTCTGTTTAAGTAATTAAAAAAAAAAAAAAACCATCTTGGAATGTAAATATTGCATTTAATTTTTTTCTGCGTAGACTAGTCAGCGTCTGGAGTCTGTTACCAGGAAATCCAAAGCAGATACACATTAACACTAGTGGTGCAACGGATCAAAAATCTCACGGTTCGGATCGGATCACAGTTTTAAGTCACGGATCGGATAAATTTTTGGATCTGAAAAAAAGAAAAAAGACAAGACAAATTTAACACTCCAGTTAGTTATTTAAGTATTTTTGCCCATTAAAAAAGCATTAAACTCATGACTCTAGCGAGTTTAGTGGTTTCCTAAACTCGCTAGCTCTGTTATCACCAAGAGAGAATATGCTGTGGGTTTTGTAGATTCTGGACACTCAGAGACTTTTAACATGAGCTTTTCCATCAGACCCGCTTTGCGTGTGCGTGTGCGTGTGTGCGTGTGCGTGTGTGTGCGTGTTTGTTTGTGTTTAGACGGGGCAGACCGAACACTAGCCCGCTTCGATGCTTTGATTCTATTGGTCGTATCTCGCAGAGAGCCGAGGAACAGAGCTGTCACTCAAATACCTGCTGGCAAATGAGTTAAAGCCCCGCCCACACAAGGGATCTGTGCCAAAACTGCAAACGAATCCTTAAGCAGCGAAAATGTAAAACGGGGCAGAGCGACTGAAAAGCACAGAGCGAAACTGATAAACAAGCGGTGAAAGTGAAAGTCTCACAGGCGAGAGCGAATATTGTGCGAATATTGTGCGAATATTGTGCGAATATTGAGCGAATATTGAGCGAATATTGAGTGAAATTTGTTTGATATTAGGGAAGTTTTGTTTCAACATTTTGGCACAAATCTGATTCCATACAGACTGACCACGCGCACCATACAATGGAACTTTTTTTTCTTCGAATCTTCGGATCACGTGCCGAACCGTGGAGAGGGATCGGTTCGGATCACGGATCAACAGTGATCCATTGCACCACAAATTAACTCTATAAAGGCTAAGTTTTTACTCACTTATCACCTGTGATATCGCCATGGCAACACTCATCTACATTATCGCATATCACATGTTTTCCTGATATCCTGCAGCACTAATGAACAGTAGCGTGATTGTGTAATAGGAACTGGGTTCAATGTGTGTAATGCCAAGTTCAGGTCTGACTTGTTCTAGCTCACTTTAAGTCTTGCAGCAGACACATAGCTTTCTCTGCACTGAAAAGGCTAGTCAGTGTTCTTCACTCTCTCTTTTTATGCATGCATCTGTAAGCAGGTTTCTGTTTAAAATGTGGTGGGAAATGATGTTTGAACAGTCCTGTCAGCATGACTGCTGTGGTGAGCTCCTCCATCTGCTATTCCATGCCAGGCGGCTTATCCCTCTAGTGTGAGCCAGCTCTGATAAACTGTCAGCAGTGTGTGCTAACAGGTGGCCGACCCAGAGCCGAGGCCTTGAGGGTGCAGTGTGTGTGAATACCTCTGGCAGGCTGTTTTAGTATTAAAGCGTCTGCTGTGAGGGGTCAGGTTATATTACTGGTGGTTGAATAATTGCGTTGTTCTTTAGACACACATTTACTTGTAGAATCATTTATAAAAGAAAAGTACCACACGTGTTTATTATTTGTTTTGGATTACTTTCTCTACTTTTCAGTCATTTAAACATAAAGGTAAACAATTTGATGTCTTTTTAAACAGAATGTGTTCCAGATATTGATGAATTTGCTATATTTTGGTTTCAGTTCAAGCTGCTTTTCTTTACAGTCCACAAGGACTGTAATGAAGGTTTCAATTTTAACCATGAATTTCTCATTTTAGCCAGAAAATATGAGTTTGTCCAAAAGAATAAGAACAGAGATTTTTGTTCTGGACATTTTTTGTCGTTAAGTTGTCTGTTTAATACGTGCATCTGTTAAGTCCAATTTATTTAGCCATTGTTTTTCAGTCTGATTAAAGTAACTTCATGATTAAATTGTCTAAATTAAGAATTCCAGCACAGTGTGCTATTAGCTCGGATGCCAGTCCAAAACAGAACCTTGCGTGATTGCTAATGGTGTTATGTCTTGCCCGGTTGACTGTTTTTAGTGTTCAGAACTGGTCAGTGCTGTATGTGTACAATTTTTGTGCCATTATTGCTAGGAATAAATAACATGATTCAAGATTTGTCTCATGTACAAAGAAAAAAAAATCTTACTTGAGTGCAACTTGCAGACTAACATTAAACAGACAATTCAGCATTGAGCAATAAATAGAAACTGCAATATATACAAACAACAAAACAGAAGTATTGGTGGCTCATGGCAGTAACTGCGAAACCATCCTAACAGTTGACGGATCAGCCTAGAAACAGTGTGATGTACCAGTTAAAATACAATAAGACACACTACTTAATAGGAATAGAAGCTTTTTTAATTCAAGTGGTGAAAAGAGGCACAACGAATGGATATAAGATTTCTCAAATGCATCATAAAAAGTCTGTTGCCCAGTGACTTCCAATCTAGTACGGTCACGGTGGGGGCATACCCATCCAAGAAGTAGGCGCAGATGCAGATTTCCATTGTCTCAGGAAAGCTTTCATTTTCCAAAAACCAACTCAAAGGGCAGGTACCAGGGGGAAGGTGAGGGGTAGTGTGAGGGCAGACTAACCAACCACAACCTGAACACAGCAACTCTTTATACACACCAAAAACACCATTATTACCTTATTCCCGACCGACTGAGAACCCTTACTGATAAAGCCGACCAGGGAAACATTTACATTTGCTGCATTTATCAGACGCTTTTTTCCAAAGCGATTTCCATTCCCTAACTACAGGTTACAGTCTCCCTGGAGCAACTTAGGGTTAAGGGTCTTTGGTAATGATTTGATGATAAAGCCTCAGTTAAACGTTTATATGAAGTGCATGCTAGTGATTAGCTCAGTAGTGGTTAGAGATGCGCTGATCCAATATTCTGTATCTGTATCGGTCCGATCCTGACCTAAATTACGGGATCGGAATTTAGGAAGGAATTAAAAACGTAATCCAGTCCGTAAAAAAAATACGTAAAATAATTACAGCACACATAACATGATTTTCAACGTGCTTAACTCGAGAAGATGCATCACGTGATAAGAGTTTCTGTTTTGTGTGAGACTTGCCAACATTTTGCAGTTTGGAGTTACTTCAGACTCAAAGAAGAAAAAGCCAAGACTGACGAATGTATTGGGACACCTCGCCCAAAGGATCCCAATAAGGAACGTGCATGTGGCTTTTCTGGATGGGGCAACCATTAATCTCCGTGAAACTTCACTTGATGAGCCCTTTCCGAAGACCCCTTGTTTACTGGCAATCCGGACTTATATCGCGCACCTCGCCCAGGTGTCCCATTACTTTTGACCAAGGTGAACGGTATAACACCCAAGCTCCCTGGGCAAATTACGGCAAGCGAGTGGTCGTTGGAAAGGTCTCACCGAGCCCTATCTAACTGTGAAGTATCACATTTAGATTGCAAGATATATTTTTTATATTTACCGTTCAGATTTAAGATCATTTAAGGTAATTAAATGATAATTGTAAACAAGTAATTGTAAACACAGGGTGTGGCCAATAAGCATATCTCACCTTTTGTAAAAATGCTACATTAACCCTTGTAAGGTCGTATTTACTTTTTAGCTTAATAAAAATGATACAAATATAATTATTTTTTCAAACAGATTCATTGGCCTCGGCTCATTTTCTATGAGGAACATAAATCAGAAAACATTCACGTTGACCTTCCCTTATGTGTCCCCCTTTCACATGTAACATGTTTTGTTTATATTACTTGCAAATGGGATTAAAAGCCCCAAAATGCAATGGGTCCACTAGACTCAGCAGGTGTAACCAAAAAATGAAGACCTTATGAGGGTTAAAATCCCACATTTAGAGTCTCCGTTTGTAAAAGTGCAACATTTAGATTGAGTGCATTCAGGGTTTTTTTTTTTTTTTTTTTTTTTTTTTTAAACCCATTTAGTGTGAAAATTGCACCAAATTATGAAAAAATTACACCTCTGAATTTGTTAAGCTGTTTTTACGGCACCACATAGGGACCATCTTACTATACCATGTTCTGTATGTGCTATTATATCACAGTTATGATTTTTGTATTTGAGTGATATTTTTTGTTTTCTGTTTAAAAAAAAGACTAGAGTATCAGGTTTGTTATTTGGCAGATATCCAAATTTACAATATCGGTATTAGTATCGGATATAAAATATTCGTATCGTGCCATGTCTAGTAGTGGTGTTTTTTCCCCTACATGACAGCTGTTGCTGTTTCTCGTGCTCTGATAGAGGAGGGTGGGCTTTCTCTCTGGTGATAAGAGCTTCCTCCTGTTCTCCTTCTCTTTGACCAGCACTGAGCCAACACTGGCCCTTTATCAGCCTGAAATGTATTTGTTATTATGTACAGTAGGGCGGCACAATATATCGCAAATGTACCGTCATCGCGATATCAACATGCACAATATCCATATCGCCAAAGACTGACTGAACTGCAGTAAATGGTGTTTTTCCAAAACTCTTCACCCAGAGCCACAAAGTAAATCTTTTTTAAAAGAATAAAAAAAATTGAAATTGTATTTCATATCTTGGAAAAATATTGCATTTCATTTGTTTTCTGTACAGACTAGTCAGAGTCTGGAGTCTCTGTTACCAGCAAATCCAAAGCAGTAACACTATAAAGGCTACCTTTTTACTCACTTATCGCATGTGATATCGCCATGGCAACACTCAACTACATTATTGCATATCTTCCTGATATCCTGCAGCACTAGTGTACAGTGATAGTTTTTATAATAGATGTCAAATGATCTTGCAGAGTCAGGCTGCAGTGTGTAATATCAGAAGGTGGCTCCACAATAACTACTTTTTCATTTTGTGACCTGAACATTCACTAATATAGCAGAGGAACTGTTTTTTTATTTCCTCTGATTGGAAGTTTTTATATAGAAATGATCATCTGAAAGAGTGTGGTTTCAAAGTTCTTGTCAAGTGTGGCAAATTGGCAAATTTGAAGTGTTATCTCAGAGCTTGTGAACACGAAACAGTGTTGTGCATAACAACACACCAATCAGTCTAACTGTCAGTTTGGCACACTGTGTTCAGCATTCAAACCCCAAGCCAGTGATAATAGATATGCCAATGAAAACAGGCCTGTACCTTAATTTCAAGAAAATAATCACAATCTAAATAGCTGTCAATTCAATTCAGTGCAATGTTATTCATGTAGCGCTTTTTACAACCAATGTTTTCACAAAGCAGCTTTGCAGAGTCCAGGCCTGAGCCCCTAGTGAGCAAGGGCGACAGAGGAGAGGGAGAAGAGAGTGAAAAGGACTGTCCTCCTCTGTTCGACCCGGAGATAAGGAGGGTTTCTATGGAGATAAATAACAACAGACAGCCTTTGTGTACAGACAGCTTCTGTTGAACAGGTTGGCTGTATGTGGCTAACAGAGTAGGGTACACTTAAGGGTCAGGAGTGGTAGTTTTTGTTTGAGGCTGAGTGAGGAGTTTGAGAATTTGTAGTCCACCAGCCAAACCAGTAGAAGACACTTCTGGCAAAGGATCCCGACGAAGAGGTGGTGACCTAGAGCCCAGATAATGATCAGTTAGGCTAGACATAAGAGTGCAGTGGAGAAAACAGAGCTAGTTCTGCTTAAGTTTACAGGGTATTATTTATAACTGTAAAAAGTGCAAGTTTTGCTCGAAAGGGCAGAGCCAAGGGTTGTGAGACATGAGAGCACCCCCACTCCACTGTCGGCGTACCTGAATGAACGTGAGAAGTAGTGGAACGACAACACCAGCATCCAAATTAATTAGTATTCTCTGTGCTCACCACCTCTTAGCTCCTCAGCTTTAATAACATACAGAAAAAACACTAGTTACCACAAGACCTTCCAGTTGCAGCCTGAGATGAATTGGGTGATAACCAGTGATGGGAATAACGGCGCTAGAAGTAAACGGCGTTACTAACGGCGATATTTTTTTTAGTAACGAGTAATCTACCGAATTACTTTTTCCCCGTTACACCGCCGTTACCGTTACTGACAAAAAAAATCGGCGTTACTATAACTGAGAACAGTGAATTGGTTTTCATGCGAGCAGCGTCTCTCTCTTTTTCTTGTGTGTGTGTGTGTGTGTGTGTGTGTGTGTGTGTGTGTGTGTGTGTGTGTGTGTGTGTGTGTGTGTG
>JBBJLR010034983.1:0-12423 GCA_037577145.1 Brachypetersius gabonensis
CACACACACACACACACACACACACACACACACACACACACACACACACACACACACACACACACACACAGTGATTAATGAAATGTCACCGCTCACAGTATAGAGAATGTACATGCAAGTGCTGCTTGCTGCTTTAATAAAAACAGAACTGTCTCCTCTAATCGAGGATTTAGCTTCAGGACACAACACTAAAAAACATTTTTAATAAATAACCTTGCTTTTTCTCAATTTTTTTATAACATATTAAACACTAAGTTTTTGTTTTGAGTGGCCAGTAACAGTTCGTGTCTCAATTGTCTCACTTGTCTACAATTGATGCAGACATATACTTTCATTTCATTTGGTTTTCATTCATCCAAAAAAAACATGTGTGCAGTAATTACACCTGGGCTGAAGAGCCTGTTTAACCAGACATTTTTATATGTTCTTCCAAAGGCTGATATAAATATTTCCCCTTCTCACCCATGCCTATATCTGGGACTGAAAATATGAATACATGGTGATTTAATCAGAAGCAGCTGTGAACACAAGCCAGGGCCATAATCCCAGTAAAGTTGCCACTTCATTTTTCCATGCATAATTTCTAGGACGATACCTATGGAAACAACCTCAAGGTCTCAGGTGTGTGCGTACAGAAGCTGTGAGCTGGTATATGAGAGAGCTTTTGTGAGTGAAGAGATCACTGGAGTATTTTGTACATGATTCTATAAATAAGAGGCAAAAATCTGAGCAGTAAAGCAGAACGCTTGTTTTCACAGATGAGGTTTCAGTTTTAATGAGAGAAAAAAGTGTGTAAATGAAGAAGCTGCATGCTATTCATCCTGAGGACCTCCCCTCCTGTTTTCTGGGGTCTGTCTGGCATGTATGAACATGTGTAACCTAGTAAAATACTATTTAAAGGCTGAATGTGTGAAGAAAAAGAACTTAGTACCAGTTAGAATACCCAGAGAAAAAAGGTTTTAAATGAGCATCAAAATAGCCTTAAAGGACATCTGAATGGCTCTATGGACTCCTTAAAACATACGGACTGGGGAGTGAATGATTTTTTTATAAATAAATCAAATAAGTATGGGCCTTTAAAATGTATTTTGAAAAGTCACACTTTCCCAAATTTGTTGATAAGCAGCATGTCTGACATATGCAATATGCAGCGCTGTCAATTGGTGACAGCAAACAAGCGTGAGAAAAAGAGAAAGCAAGCAATAGAGGGAAAGAGAGAGAGACAGAGACACAGAGAGAGACAGAGAGACAGAGAGAGAGAGACAGAGAGACAGAGAGAGAGAGAGAGAAGATGAGTGAATAAGTGGGAGGAAGATCCCGCCGATAGAAAGAGAGCCAGAAAGCGAAGCCCCACTGAGCCGCTCTTCCTCATCTGAAAGCCAGAAAAAGCCACATTGCAGGGTGGCCACACATTCAGAAGGGCCAACCAACCCACACACCTCTGCACATACACCGTACACAGCAGGGGGAGTGCGAAGAGGAGAGGTGGAGGACAGCTGGGAGCTCAGTGGTGGTCCTTGCT
The DNA here is from genome assembly GCA_037577145.1 of Brachypetersius gabonensis. Classification (NCBI taxonomy): domain Eukaryota; kingdom Metazoa; phylum Chordata; class Actinopteri; order Characiformes; family Alestidae; genus Brachypetersius; species Brachypetersius gabonensis. The sequence goes on from JBBJLR010034983.1 coordinate 1,523, forward strand.
GGTGAGAAATCCAGGCCACCTTTAGAGTTTAGGGAGGCAGATTACTCACAATGACCACTGGCTTGGCACTGGGTGTGGGTAGGTTCTTCTGGCAGAAAAATCACTATGTGGAGGCCAAAACCTCAGCCATTCAAGTCCTACACCTAAATTACGCATCATGTTGTAAAACAGTAATTGCTGGGAATCCATCTAAGACTACAGGATTTACTTCATACAAAGTGAACTGTAGAGAAACTGAGAGAAATCCTCGGCTTGAGGGGTCCAAGCATTACTGGTATCAATTATGAATTCCATTCTACTTTAAACTGTGCAACTGAACAGCCATTCAGTCAGAATCCCAAGTTGCAAACTCAGACCAGTGAACAGTTAGCATGCAACCTTTGGGGTGGTTTGGGGTCCCACTAAACGATATTACTCCCCAAAACTATCCTTTCGTGATTTGCAACATGTACTGCAACATTACATTCTGATATATTACAATCTATTCATTTTGACTGTAAGTTATTAATCCATCAGAAAGTTTTGTTATATACGGCAATCTTGCTTTAGTTATGCTGGAATATGGAAAAACTGTGAATGAGATAACTCAACATTCAAAAAGGAATTGCACTCACCTTTCCATAGTTAACAGATTGTCTTCGTGACAGACAACCATTTAAAACAGATTTTGTCCTTGAACTTTTCAACAAATGCTTATATTTAGAGACTGTATTGTTAGAAGCCTTGACCAGAAGGTCAGAATCTGCACTCTCAAGTGCAGAATGGGCTTGTTATAAATTACAATATATAACAAAAATTCCACTTACAGATATCCAAGTTCTGTCAGAAAGAAATGTCAGCATGTTGTTAAAATGTATGAAATTCCTTTAGTCTAACAAAGAATAAATACACATTCAAATATTCATAACCAAATAAAAAATATCAGCACTGGTATCTGTGTATACTGAAATATCTGTAAACCTAAAATATTGTAATATTACAATGTATTCATTTTTTCTCCTGTCCCTACTTTGGATCAGTTTTTATTCAATTAAACATTGTATGTTTTATATATGTGTTTTATTTTAGAATGCACCCATTAATTTTCATTAAAGGCTTACTACTCCCTAAGGCTTATTAGTAACTACATGGAGCGCAAAAGTTATTCTGGAAGCTTGGCTTTTTTAAGGGCCTATTTTGCCATACCAAAGTGTTCCGCTGGTGGAAACCCGGAAAGACTCACGTAAGGATGCTGCCACCGCCATGCTTTACTGTGGTCATGATGTTCTTTGGATGGTGAGTCTCATCTGACCATAACACCATTTTCCACTTCCTCAGAATTTTCAAGGTGTATTTTCGCAAAGCCTAATTGAAACTCTGTGTGTCATTTATTGAGCAGTTTATTTTTTTGCTACCCTTCCATATATTTGTAAAGCACATGTGGCTTTAAATTGCTACAGGCCTCTTGGTTTCCTCCTCACTCTCCCATCCAGTTTGGAGGGACCACCTGTTCCGGGCATCTGATATTTTTGTATTTTGACTTGTGTCTGTCCAGAATCCCTGACACGCATTCAGTATAACGTGACCATTCTGTCATATGTGAACACGCCACAGCACACAGTGTGAAATTCTTCCTGTTTTTAACTCATTCACCAAGTGATGCAGCAGGCAGCCAGGAACACATGCCCAGGGACCAATGTGTGGGGACAGTACCTTGATCAAAGGAACCTCAGGGGTGCCACTAGCAGTATTGAGATTCGAACCCTCAACTTTCTAATCGGAGGGTGAGCTCCTTAACCACCAGGCCACCAGTTGTCCCAAAGACAGTCAAAACAGTCAAAACATGTGAAATGCATTTATCGGAACAGATGACAGTCTTAGTGAATGGATTGGAATGTTAAACATTTTCAAAAACCTCGGGAAAAAAATCAAACAAAGAAAGCTAATACACATATTTCTTATGATCCAGGTCTTCAGGTAAATATTTGAACATGCAGAGAATGTTCTTGGCAGCAGATGCCTGGCACCTGCACTTCTCTTTTGATAACAGCAATCACTCAAATGATTCCGCCTATTTTAAAGGGGTATCCAGGGAAAACAAGCAAATGTGCAAATTTGAAAATACATGTCACAGATCTGTCAAGCCGCTCATGAGTCTCTTTCATGCTCAGTGTTCATGCCTTTTCAACTGAGGGCTGTAACCTGTCAATTATCACTAATAGCTAGTTTTGCTGTGTTTAATGCATTTCACAAAAGCTACTCGATGTGGGTTTAAAACCACCTTAATTTCTATTTTTTGCTTACAGTTACAAACCTGCTTCAGTCCTTTACATTAGCCTAGAACTCTAAAGCTCTCCCTGCTCTTGACCCATTTTTCTAACGGGTATACAACAGGTCATACAGTTCTGTGGTTAAAGCCGACTGTGACTACAGGCAAGAAGACACTAGAAGAACAAACTACATTACAGTTACCCTACCAGTCAAAAGTTTGGACACCCCTTCTCATACAATGTTTTTATTAGTTTTTGTTCCACATTGCAGATTAATATTGAAAACAAAATGATTATGCAGTAAACAAAAAACAAGCAAAACAAACCAGAATACCTTTTGTAATAAATGAACTGTAGTGGAATAGGATTACTAACGGTGTACCAACCCAACCATCACAACAGATGATCCCAAATTAAGAAGGCAAGAAATTGCACTAATGATAAAGAACACCTGTTAATTAAATACCATTCCAAATGGCACAAAATTAAATAAACATAAAAAAACCCCCAGCTTTCAGCTTTCATTTCTTTTAGACTAGTTTGGATTATTCTACATGCTTCTTGCAAAGCAATCCCAATTACAGATTTCTACTTATCAGTCCATAAAACCTCACTCCACAACTGGAGTGCAAATTGCACAAATCCAAAGTGCAAATTCTCATTTATTTCAGTTTCCTTTTCTCAGTGCCAACTTCTTGAACACCTACACATCATTTCAGAGCCAGTGCCGAGTTGTCTTCTCATACTGAAGTGAAAGTGAAGCTTTATTTTCTCTTCTCTCGCAAAGGTGAAAGCGATGCAGGTTTGGTGATCTACCAGGTCCTGCACATCCTTAAATTCTTGGAAACTGTGTTTTATTAATTATATTTATTATACTTTATTATTTATTATACTCTGACCATGCTTTTTCTTATGAAAGTACTTTTCTCATGTGCAGCTACACACATACACCTCAGCCGCCTGTACTTTTCTCAAAAGAGAATTTTAGATGCACATGAGAAAAGTACACGCAGCTGAGGTGTGTGTGCGCAGCTGCTTGAGTAAATGCCAGCATCTTTGTTGGATAATAATATACGTGAGATCTTTGGGAACAGCTTTTGTTGGTGCAGCACAGCTGTAACTGGGTGGTTTAAAGATCACAGGGATGAAAGAGTTATTTACAAATTATTTATGAAAGAGATATTTGAGTCATTTTAATTTTCTGACAAACAAAATCCAAATGTTACCTTTACAGGAAAAGAAAAAACGTTCTTTATTTGTATGTAAAGAGCTTTTAAAACATGTAACTTTGGACAAGAACCATAGATATAAAAGAAATATAAAAAAATGAAGATACATGTTTTTGCATAGTGGTGCTATATAGATTGTTTTTTTTCCTGTATAACCTGCTTTAAGTCGAAAATAAATAAACAACAAGTTTAAACAACAGACTTTTGCACAGTAAAGTGCATCTATTTTTTTCTTCAATATATTTTCTCTTCAGTAAATTAGATTTTTTTGCTATGCTATCTCTTCAACAATAGGCCACAGACACAAGTGGGACTTCCATCAAGGCGAAGTGGAGAGATGAAGTGATCATGCTCGTACAGAGGAAGGAGAGGGTTGCCTTTCTGCTTTAACCGCCTTCACCATAAGCCTGCTCCCATCACATTCGCAAGGAGAGGAGAAGTAGAATGAAACAGAACAAAAGGCGCAAGGGAAGCTACCTCCCCTACTTTCTGAACAGGGAGAGACGATCCACCTATTCAGAAGAGGATTTCACCTCTCCAGATCTGACACTTGTGAATTACACAGAGATCAAATCTACGGAGGCTCTCTGAAGTGCTGTTCTAACTGACAGTCTGCGGTGGAACACAATACACACTAAGGCGCTCCTGACGCCCGCACAAACACTCACATCACCACATGTTGAGGCATGACGTTGTCTAACTGCCTCTACAATGAGCGTCTCCACACGTTTCTGTCACATGCGTAAACACATCGCAGTGAGGAGCCTGACAGGGCCGTAGAAGCATTTTAAACACACTCAACATCATAGATGCAGTGCCAATGCATTTATAACCATCTCTAAAATGTAGTTCATGCAAAGAGAACTGGCACAATCCAAGGCTCTAGCAATCAGTGCATCAGTGCTATTCTAGACCTGGCACAGCATCTGATTTAATGCCAGCCGTGCTGTTGATGAATTGCTGGGGCTGAACGTGTTCCCCATGGAGTATCATCCATACACACACACACACACACATACACATACAGACCCACAGACACACATATAGACACACATACACAAACTGTCCAGCCAGTGAACTCTTTCCCAGCCACAAGCCCAGCTGCTTCACTCCCTCTCCAGATAACAGGGAGCCACTGGAGGATTCGAGCTAGGACAGACAGAACATCAGGCTGGACCAGGAATAGTGAAGTCCAGCCAGGCTTGGGAAAGCACAGTATGTGGTCGTGTGGTTCAGGGCCACCACTCCGCTAACAAGTGTTTCAGTGCCTGTGTGCCCATAATTCAGAGTCCAACCACTACATAGATAATTCCATTATGACTGATGCTGAGAATGAAGCTATGTTTTCAAAATTGTTGAAAAACTATACAATAAGATAATACAAAAAGCGTTATTAGTAGTAGTAGTAGTAGTCTTTGTTTTTATCACATATATGAATATATGTAAGTCTATATTATGAACAATAGAAACTGCACTAAGCACAAAAGTGTATGCAATAAAGTATGTGTACTAAATACGGCTTAATAACTTAAGAACAATATGCCTGCAGTGTAAGATATAAATCCTTCATTAACTTGCATTCATAATTTAGTTGTTTAAATTGCACCAGTCCATCAATAATATTATTTCTCTCCTTCATTCATTCTTAAAAAAAAGTGCTCAGCAGCAGTTACTATGAATGGGCAGAGTACTGTGAGCCACTGACGTGTCAGAGTCATTCAGCTCGGAGCTTTGTCAGGCTCCTCTGGGTGAGGAGCGCCGGCGCGTGGCCATGATCGCCAGCCAGGCCAGAACTGGAGCTCCAGTGGGCAGTTTAATGAAGTGATCAGAGTCAGGGGACTTCAGCTACACAGCGGAATCACCTTGCGTTTCTGCAAACAGCATGCAGTGATGCCGTCTCACGCTCTGGATATTCACCTGAGGATTCTACAGTGCTGCCATAGCAAATTCCACTCAGATCACAGCCATGTTCAAAGCAAAGCATTCATCGGTGATGCCATGGCAACAGCAAGCGACTGTTTAACTCTATTGTCAATGAAGCCCAAGTCGTCCTGTTTAATTATCATGTAGTGATTATTATCTGCAAAAATTGAACATATTTAGCTTATGGATCGGTCCGACAAAATTCACATCCCGCAACTTAACTGACACAGCTTAGAGTCAGCCAGCTACGTTTCTATTTGGAGTGCAAAATGATGTAAAAGTTTCTTGTTTTGATATGAAATCTACCACAATGGTCTTGGCAATATTGTTTTCTTTGTCTGTTTAATGTCCTTAAACTGAAAGTGAGTATTTCAGTACTAAAATTCTGGCACCCCCTGTGGTGCTTGAGTGCCTATGAACATCCTTATTGGTGGTAGGGGCTTTAAACTAAACTTATGGGGAGGTTGTGTGTGTAAAAACAGCACTCTTTAGCAATAAAAAAGTAATGCTTCTGAAATAATTTTCCGCACCCCTCTATTTTTATTTCCTAATTACATTTTTTTTTTTTTTAAATGAAAGCAAAATTAACTGCCACTCATCATCCCAGGACTGCCAGTGGCACCACTAAGGTTCACTTGGACGAGGTACTGTCCCCACACAATGCTCCCTGGCAATTTCCTGGCAATTTTACATTGTTCACAATGTGTGGTGCAATGGGTTCATGCATGACAGCATGTCACAAGCAAATTCATTGTGATGGATCTAGACCACCTTGGAGTGAATATAGTACGTATACAGGTACAGGCACTCCCCTGTATTTCAGACAAGTTGCTCCAGAGAGACTGTCCCCTGTAGTCAGGGAATATAAGTCGCTTTGGATAAAAGCATCTGCTAAATGCTGTTAAATGTAAGTATCAAGCCAGGTCATTCTACCACTGACAACTTTCTATCCTTGAAAATGACAAATATCAAGTGTTGTCTTGTCTTTCAGCTCCTTAGAGCTCCTTAGTGACATATAGACTGATAACAGAGGGTCACTGTGAAGCTGTCTTATTGAGTATTGAGCTCTAGGGGGATTTAACTATCAACAGTAGTGATACTGGAACAAACTGGAGTGTTTTGATGGCATGGGTAACAGTAGTAAACTAGTAATCAGCTCTAGATGGATGAAACTGTTCACTATTCAAGATAATTAGGCCAACAAAAATGGTGCAACCCACAACAAATATCTTTATATTAATAGATATATAACAATAGATACTCCTATACATACTTTATAATGGTAAGTTTTCTTTAAGTAATCACAGTGTTCAGGATATGCTCAGAAATGCATATGGTGACATCATTTATAATGACAATGATGAATATCGTGACATTGTTCAGCTCTCTATCGAAAAGAATTCTTGCTTCTGCTAGAAAGAGATGTGGAGGTAAATCAGGTTATATAGTGTTGTGTAGTTGTCAGTAAATAAACAGAAGAATTGCCAAGTAGTGATGCAAACACTGGCAGTAAGTGTAAAGTGTCCATTTTGTCATGTATGAACACACAGCACACAGCACAGCACACAGAACAAAACTGTTCCCTGCATTAAACCTATTCACCAAGTGAAGCAGCATGCAGCCAGAAAAGCAGCACCCGGCAAGCAGTGTGTACTCAAGAGTACATCAGTGGTGCGACTGGCAGTCCTGGGATTCAAACCCACAAACATCTGATTGCAGGGAGAGACTCTAACCGCCTCTAAAATGGGTTGAATCGGACAGTCTGGTGACAAGTGAAACTTCTGTGCTGCTAGATCTTCCCGAGTCAACATTGATTATGAAATAGAATCATGCTTCACTATCTGATAGTCCGATGTGTGAATTTGGGTTTGGTGGATCCCTGGAGAACTCTACTGACCAGAATATACATTGCCAGATGTTTAGATGCTGTTTTTCAGGATTAGGCTTGGTCACTTTGTGCCAGGGGAACATCAATGCTACAGAATACAACAAAACTGTGGACAATTTAATGCTTCAAACAGGTTGGAGAAAGCCCTATTCTGATGCCTGTGGTCCTTTGCACAGAGTGATACACTGAATGTGAGCCAGTCCATCTCATCAAATATCTTACAAACCTCACAAATGCTCCCCTGACTGAACTCCCACAGACACACTTCAGCCTTCCATGAAGAGCAAAGGCTGACACGGCTACAAAAAGAAGCCCAACTCCAGATTAATGCCCAGGTTTTTTAATGGGATGTTCAACACTTATAAATGTGTATACTTTTGGCTAACCTGTGCATATTAGCGCTCATGTAATTTATCACTTACTCCATTTATTAGTTTCAAAAGACTTCATTAGGGTGGCAAAAAAGCTAAAAATTCTTCAAAAAATATAAAAATGTTAAGAGGGGGGGTATAAAGTAAGACTGAGCAGAAAGATAATTTAAAATATGTGTTAATATCATAACAACTGCCAACTAACTACTGCAGATTCAATATGAAGATACATTTTGATTGATTTGCCAAGCGAAAATAACAATGAATCCAGAAGGGGGAGCACTTTTGAATCAAACTGGTATAACAGAGAGGATGATAGTAGCTATGGCACTTAATGGGTGCCTGTTTGGAAGAGGTCATGTGGCGTTTTGGGGACGTCCTGCAGCTACAGTGATATGGAAAGAGCTCTCACTCAGATATTCTCTCCCACTGGGCCATGGCAGATTGGTACCTGCGTGAGGTCAGCTCTTTCGGCTTCTCAGATCAATACGACCTCACTACACTTCGATTACAGTCCTCCACATAAACCCACATGGGCTCACAGCATGCGAGAAGAGACAGGGAAAGGGGGAGGTCAGAAAAAGGCCTACTTAGACTGTGAAACAGTCTCTACTGTTTACCACACATCATCATCTTACGTAACCCAGAGAGAGGAGGGGATAAAGTCTGTGAAACATTCCAAAAGCCGGAGGCAGGCGGACCATTCCTGAATGCACTCGGCCACTAAGAATGGAGAGAATGAGAATGAAGAGCCTCCAACTGCCTCCGCCGCTGAGCAGAGAGAAAAGAACAAAAAAAGAAAGCAAACCCCAATGTGCACCGCTATGACAAATGGATTTTCCCATTCACTGCAGGAGGCAGAAAAACAAGAGTTGGAGGCTGCCTGAGTTCTCTGAAAGAGACAGATCACAAACAGAGAAGAAAACGCCGCCCCTGATTACTGAGCACTTTTTCCTCGTACAATAAGTTCCCATCAGAGGTGCTTTGAATGCAAAGTGAGATCAATGTATTATATATCAGTAAAAATGTGCAGTAATGCTTACACTGGCAAGAGTAAGCATTACTGCACATTTTTATGCACAGACAGTCTATAAAACAGAAAAAGTAAAGAAAAGTGATCCCTTATTCACGTGTGAACACAGCACACAGCAGAGTGTGAAATCCTTGCTTTGCATTTAACCCTATCACTAAGTGAAGCTGTGGGCAGCTGGCGACACAGCCCAGTGAGCAGTCTCAAGGGTACCTCAGTGGTGCCACTGGCAGTCCTGGGATTTGACCCCACGACTATCATATCGCAGAAGCAACTCCCTAACCATTAAGCCACAGAAGTACATCACAGCACACCTGAGGAAAAAACTGTTTTGGCACAAACACCATTACTGGGATGGCACTCTAAGGGGTCATTATCATCATCTTTATTCAGGTCATACAATTACACCATATTCCAAAACTATGCTCAAATACAGTTGCACGCAAAATTATTAACAGCCCAAGTTAAATAGCATGTTTCATAGATTTAAGTGAAAATGGGTACACTGCAGAGAACAGACCTACATATGGATTTTTCCAGCAAATGTTAGTGCACCATTCGATTTAAAACCTAGAACAAAGTATAAAATGTGCCAAATTGTTTTTCATCTCTAATGTTAAACAACTAAACAGCAATTAAGCATTAAAATGTGCAAAAGTGTGTTCCCCGTAGAAGGTGTGTGCATGTTCACATATAAAATGAACAAAACGTGTGATTTAACTGGGGGTGTATAAACTTTCGCACACAATTGCATGTACCTTTTCCTGGTCCCTGCAAAATTTCAATCTATGTGACAAAAAACCCCTCAATGCCAAGAGAATCTTATTGTACCTTTAAGAGATTTTGTGCCAGTACTGTACCTGTGAGGTACACAAACAGTGTAGTAACTGTATTTTTTTATGTCTATGGTTCCATCTATTCTAACTTTTTCAACTTAATCTTGCTTTTCTTACGCACAGAAGAACAGGAAGGCAGGATCTATCCTAATCATTCACCCAGAGCTGCTTCTTTCCTCCCAGCCTGCAGTTGTTATTTTGTCTAGTCTTTGTATGGTTACAGTGTCGACTTCAATTTGCCCTCTCTTCCATTCTGCCCCCACAGCTACCCACCCTCTTTACCTCTCCTGCTCCCACAAGCCCCTGACTGGATTAGCCGCTCAGAGCTCTTCTCCTCCGCTGCCCCCCCCCTACGTTCTACGCACCTGTTCCCACTGATGAATTTATCTACTTGACGGTGTTTCAAGCAGCACAGCGAAAGGAGAGTCCCTCAGACAGAAGCTGAGGACGACTGGTGCACATGCGGCAGGGCCACCAGACTGTGCATGTGAGTAAGCACAAAAATCATTGAACCACCGCGAACACAATGATTCAGCAATAAATGTAGTTTTACACAATTTCTCCTGTTGCAGCAAATGTCATAGATCAGCCAGGATGTGTCTGGTGTACAGCCTTGAAGGCTTAATGCTACAACAGAAAAACGCCAGTGTAGCTGAAAAGTAAATGTAACCCCCTTAAAGACAACACACACACACACACTTTTTTGTACATAATGTAAAATGTAATGCTACTTGTATATGATGAACAGCCTTTCACTTCAGTAACAGCTGTTAAGTCTGTTAAGGTCAAATTTTACCAGCTTTGCATTTTGCGGGTGATTCTCACATTTTTTTGGCAGATACATTCCAGGTTTTTAAAGTTGGCTGGACGAGGTACATGGAGTTTTAAACATTACCAAAGACTCTTGATCCGGTCTCTGTGTGGTTTAGGACGCAGTCTAACTGAGCAAGTGTGTGCCACCTTAATGATGAACGCAATGCAGTTTTGGAGGGCTTTGAGTGTAGTTTTGGATGTCTGTTGATTTCTGCTGTTTGTAGTAATGTTAGCATCGCTGGTCCAATTCAAAACTGGTCCAGACCACGTCGTCCAGTTTCATACCTTCTCGCCGCTTTCTGCTGATGAAGTCTCACTTCTCCTGACATCCAGCAGACTTACCACGTCTCCACTCGACCCTCTCCCATTGAGCACTCTTCAGATGACAGCATCAGATCTCATCCTGCACATCGCTTATATAATAGTCATCCTTGATGACTGGCCACGTTCCATCCGCTTTCAAGTATGCTGTGGTCACTCCGATACTGAAGAAACCATCACTGGACCCTTCAGATGTCAACAGCTACAGACCGGTATCCCTCCTCTCCTTCCTTTCTAAAGT
>JBBJLR010035002.1:0-12422 GCA_037577145.1 Brachypetersius gabonensis
GTATTGTCTTTTAAGATAATTTTGGTCTGTAGCCTGGGAGGAACGTGCCAACATATACTTGTAGCTAACTATGATGTCAATACAATTCTTCTTCACCTTCTTCAGAGATTATGCTTCTTTTCAGAGCAACCCATACTAGATGAAAGGAGCATCCACTGGATTCACTGATGGAGACTCGGGTGTCGTGTGCTGTCCTGCTGCTGGTGGTTTTGGTGATGTTGGGGGTAGAGGGCCGTGGCGGGATCTCCCATCCTGACAGCTCCAAAAGCGCTTATGCTCAGAAACGCCCGTCGCGCTCCTCAGACCCGAAAGCTGGCCGCTGCTCCTACACCTTCATCGTTCCTCAGCAGAAACTGAAGAGCGCTATCTGCGTCAGCACAGAGACGGGCCGGGCCAACAGCTCGGAGACGGTCGCCCTGCGGGCCCTGCTGACCCGCCAGCAGGAGCAACTGGAGAGACTGCAAGGCCGGCTTGAGCGGGAGGGGGCGCTAGCAAGCGAGGTTAGCATTCTGCGGCGAGAGAGCAGCAGCATGAACTCCCGCATCACACAACTGTACTCCCAGCTGCTTCACGAGATCATCCACAAGCAGGACCAGGAGCTGGAACAGCGACGCCTAGAGGGCCTGCTGCTCAACACTACCTCACAGGTAATTCAGCATTTCAACAAGAATGAAGGAAAGGCGTAACACGGGGGAATTCTTGTTATTCGGCCATCAGACTGACACTTATTAGCAATCAGATAATCGAAGGATAACTGTATTAATTAATCAATCAAAGTGTTAAACAACACCAAGCAATAGAAATGAACTTAAAGGGTCAACTATGACACTTTTAAAAACACCATGCAGCAAAAAATACACATAATAAATGGATTTCTTCATCAGTCTCTGATTCTGTAAAGAGACCAATCTCCCAACATTTTAAAATGTAAAATAGTCCAAACAGCAAAAATGACCTGTTTTGAATAAATTGTTTCTGTGGTGTCAATATATTTACATCTGTCCACCAAATCCATTTTAAAAGCACTCAGCTAAGAGCGGAGGGGAAGGTTAGCTTCTGGAGATCTGCTGTCCTGCAGACTGTCCCTCCAACAATAATCAACCCCACCAGATTCACCAGATCCACCTAAACTCTGCCCTCAGATGGCCTTCATTAGAAGTGTGAAATGTGTTACTTTTGGGTTGGAGGTGAAAGGGGCAGGGTATGGACTTTGTTTGGATTAGTGATTCCAGTCATGGTGTTCACTTTTTCCCCACACAGTTTTGTTTCTTTACTCACACATAACCTATAAGGCTCAAGGAGGGCCTGATAATTAGGCGAGGAGCAGCTGGTGGCCTGGAGTTACCCCTGAGACTGGAAGGTTATAGGTGTTTGAATTCCAAAACTGGCAGTGGCACCACAAATGTACTCTTGAGCAAAGTACCATTCCCACACACTGCTCCCCTCACACACTGCTCCCCTCACACACGGCTCCCCTCACACATGGCTCCCCTCACACACGGCTCCACACACACTGCTCCCCTCACACACTGCTCCCCTACACACTGCTCCCCTCACACACTGCTCCCCTCACACACGGCTCCCCTCACACACGGCTCCCCTCACACACGGCTTCCCTCACACACTGCTCCCCTCACACACTGCTCCCCTCACACACTGCTCCCTGGGCATCATAGTCAGATGCACACTGCTTCACTCAGGTGAATGGGTTCAATGCAGAGAAATTTCCTCACTTATCATTATAGTATGTGGGAAAAAAACTCAGGAAAAGACTAAACAGTGCAGATGGATCTCCAGGCCTGATTTTGGGAAACAGTTGTCTAGGAAACACTAACAGGCATGCAGTTGATTTAATTCACTATAAGCACTATGACTTCTACCCGGATCTGTTACTGTGTCCTTTTCCTTACCCCTGAAATGATTACAGCTCTTACAGCTATCCAACAACTATAGAGATTTAGAGAGGAAGTATGAAGTCCTTTCCACTCTAGTGACCAACCAGAGTCTTCTGGTGACGCACTTGGAGAAACACTGCCAGCTCAGCAATGTCACCAGAGCAAAGCAGGTGAGAGATGCATGACAGCCGTTTAAAACACACTCAAAAAAACAGTATATGCCACGAAATATCATCTCATGTATAAAAAGTCATACACGAGTTTGTCATGACCCTGACAGGAAGCCGCATCATTAGATCTGTCCGTCAGGCAGCCGAAAAACAGCTCTGAGCCTAAACTTGAAGTCAGCAATGTTCAGCAGGATCAGAGCATCTCCCTACACCAGGAGGAAACGCTGCAGGAGGTTCAGGAGTTCTTCACGCCTCCATCAGACCTTCCTACAGATGCCCCATACATCAGTTACCCCATCACTAAGACCCCAGGTACAGTAACAGCACTTATAACCTGCACACAGATTCATATGTTTTATTCCCATGTTGTTCGTTGGTGTCCAGTGTTTTACGTGCTTTACATGGCAAAAAGTACAAACTTGGCAGGTAAAATCATCTTATATCTAGTTTATTTTTTTAATATTTTGTCATTAGAATAAGATGTTTTCTTGACCTCGTACTTATTTTAGGCTGGCAGTCCCTAAGCATGGCCCTGAAGATCTACCTTCTTGAGAAGTCTAGTTCTAGCTCTCTTGCTGATGAGCTTCTTCAGAAATCTCTGATTGGCCTCCGTTAAGTAAGGGGGAGGGGCTTCCCATTGGGTTCATGTAGATATTGATGAGATATTGCATCTAACTACTTATAGACACCAATTAATGAACTAGAGCCCTAAATCATCACACACTTGCATCAAACTGTGTTAAGTATTTGAGTAATCTCAAAAAAGTGCAGCCAAAATTTCGTTTTTTTTATGGCTACTTTTAGTTAAACAAAATACTTTTTTCCATTTATATAAAGAACTGCTTCTTAAAATGTCAAGCTTTCTTAGACAACTCAACATGGTTTTAGCCGAGCGTGTGATGATTAATGGAGCTTTCACAATGCTATGTGGTTTGGTAAGTTTGCAGTCTGTCCTTGTGGCTAAAGTGCAGACAAGGACACCAGCAACTCTTATTTTTAACAAAGCTTGACCAGCACATTCGCCCAGCACCCACACACACGCCTACACAAACGTAATCACCTCGCACTCAATCAAAGATCGTGAGGGGAGTTTGGAATTGAAACCAAAGTGCACTGTGAGATTACAGGGCAAATAGTCCAAGGTGGTCGCTCACTCTACAGCCCCACCTTTAGTGGCTACTCAACACTTTAGTGGCTGCAGGAAGAGCACAAAACAGAGGGGGGATACCAGTAACAGTTATTACTCAATCAGTGTGGTTGCAGTTTGGTTTGAATTTTGTTCCTCTTAGCTCAAAACACACAGTCGGTGTGTCATTTTAGTTTCAGTTGGTCAGCTGAGGCAGGCTTGCTGTGCTTCTTCACTCATTTTTAACCAATTACTGAATGTCTGTCACACACTTCCCTTAAATCCTGCTGACAACATGAAATTTTTGGGCAGCTGGTGGCCTGGTGGTTAAGGCATTCGCCCTGCTATCAGAAAAGTCCGGGTTCGATTCCCAAGACCTAGGTACCGCTGAGGTACACTGAGCAAGGTACCGTCCCCACACACTGCTCCCCGGGCGCTGTGTTCCTGGCTGCCCCCTGCTTCACTTGGTGAATGGGTTAAATGCATAGGAAGAATTTCGTGCTGTTCACACTGTGTGTATGACCAGACTGAAATGTTCAGAAACTTGTGAGGTTTCTAAAATGGTAGCACAGACGCTTATGAAAAGGTTTGGTCTAATTAGTTGATTTTCAAAGAGAAGTACGGAAGTGTGTTCTCTACGGAGACCACACTTCGGCACAATTGCTGTAAATGTACAGAATTTTAACACAGAGGTTAAAATTAAACCATGTTAGCTTTACATTTTTGATTCAGACTGTAGGTCAAAACAGTAATAGCAGGTATCTTCCAGCTTTAACATTGTCCTTTCTTTCATGAACAGCAGCAGAAACAGCCATAAAGTTTAAGAAATGATACAAAGCAGCATAAACACATCTTGGTTCAATGTTGAGTAAATTCTTTATATTTGAATTTCCTTTTCCGTCGGTGAAATTGGGATATTGAAATTCTGAAAAGCTCTACTGTATTCTTTTGCTGACACTGATTGTGTGTGTGTGTGTGTATGTGTGTGTATGTGTGTGTATGTGTGCGTGTGTGTGTACATGCAAGCAGAAGGCGATGGACGGTGTTTCCTATCCAACATGTTTCTTGTGGGCTTTGTGGGAGAACGCTGTTGGACATTCCTCTGTACGGAGCAGATAAGCAGAGGATGAGCGATGGGTTGCGTGTATACAGTGCATGACCTTGCCGGGGATTTGATAAACAGTCCAGGATTCCAAGGCGTCCCTTGTAATCTGCTTGGCTCCTCCACACCATCTACTCATTAGAGAGTTCCCTCACACTCAGTCAGTGTCACTCACTCTGTGCTAATACCAGAAAACTGAGGACAACCTCCAGTCTTCAACGTATGTAAGGTTTTTGACCCTCAGGCCGTAAAGGAACAGGCAGAAATCAGACTTATAGTTGTCCTCTTAGGCCAAATGTAGTCAAATCAGACAGCGTGTTTGGTGTGTGGAGGTTGCTTCTTTGGTTTTAAGGCTAATGGAGCAAACAGAACTGATCACAAATTTGCATGCCCAAAATTTGCTTCAAACATTTGCTTGCATTTCTAACACTGTCTAAGGACCGTAATCATTGTAAACGGACCAAAATATGGAAAAGTCAACACTTCATGATATCAGCTACTATTATTTTATATGCAGTGTAGATAAGTGTCCCACAATTGAAGGAAAACACATTAGCAAGCCTGTTTGCTAAACAACTCTGAGGTATGATAGTCCAAGCAGACACTTGGGTAGAGTTCACAGTCTGGGTTTTGTTGCTAGTTTTGTCTCTCCGTATCTGAGGCCTCTCTTTTCCACGGTTGAGCCAAATGGTTCCAACATGTATTACTAAATCAGAACCGTGAAATACACCGTATGGCCAAAAGTAGGCCACAACTCTTGGTCACTAGAGGTTTGTAAAAGAGGTTTGTGACTGTTTGCTACCTTTTCCTCGTGTATGTTTATGACATTTCCACCCTGCTAGACTTGCTATCAGCTATAAGTGCAGTTACTGTGAAGCGGAAGGGAGCAAGAACAGGTCAGCCCACAAAGTGGCAGACCTCACAAACCCACCGCAGAGTGCGGAAGCAGGTGGTGTATAAAAACCTCTTCTCCTGTGTTGCCTTCAGTGAATGGCTTGCCAGTCCTGAGTCTGACCGTGAGGTTAACCATTCTGACGTCCATAAGGGCCCAAAAAATATAGGCAAAATCCAGCTTAGAATTTTTCTGTTATGCTGAATGTAGCTGAGGAGCCAATTTACTAACTACTGAATACAAAGTGCTACTTTGGTTGTGAGGCTAATGGACCTAACACAAGCTTATAAATTAAAACACACTGACACGCCTGAAACCTCACGCAGTTGCTTTAAACAGGTTACCTTTCTAACACTGTGTGATGAACTCTTATCAATGTAAATGAACTAAAGTATGGAAAAGTCAAAGCTTCAAGTCAATAGCTAATACTATTTTAAATGCGGCATATATCAGTGTCACACAGTTGAAGGAACACAACTGAAGAATGGAATCTTGATTCAAACAGGTTTGCGTGTAAAGGTGGTTGGGGTGGTTGTGGTTGGGCTCAGGCATCCGCCTCTTTTTGGCCCAGTTAAGAACCCTCAAAGAAGGCGTTCTCACACAGTTACTGTTAAAATACACTGAAGTGAGACAGTGGAAAGAGTCAAGCTTTAAGATGAAGTCACTACTATTTTGAGCTATGCAGTGTAGGTGACAGTATGTGACACAGTGACAAAAAACATATCAGGCAAGCCTACAACTCGATGTGGTTTGAGTGAAGTAGGTGACGAGTTCTCGAGAACCGCCCAAGCAGACACTTGAGTGTAGAGTCTTATCTACCACCACGTGATTCCACTTGTTCAATCAGTCTCCGTGTTCAAGCAGTCCAACACGTATGCTCCTGCTATGTTAACTCCATCAGGCCTTTGTGGATAAGATTTGACAGTCTGCTTTAGTCGACATGTGTTGGAAGAATGATGCAATGGTTAATGCTCTAGTTTCTGAGAATGCTGTATTGGCTGGATTCCTTGAAGGACCCATATCAAGTAAAACCGAAATTTAACCAAACCTGTACATCTATTTGGCTCAGGAAGTGCAAAACCCATGGCTTTCTGTTCAGTGTCTGCAACAGTCAAATGGTATGCAACTACAGTGAAACATTCAGCTTCATTCAACATGCTATCAACTTCAGAGAAGAAGCCTCAGGTTTACACATGCGGTCCCAACCCCTTACTTACATGAAAGAAAGACAAGAGGTGCGGCTGGCTAAACATATATCTCCACCACAAGTCACAGCTTGCCCTACAAGGCCTATGCATAAAGGGGGGAAAGAGCTTGCCCATAGCTCTACTGCTTTCATCATAAATGCCAAAAAGCCCAGTAACATATACTGAAAAGAACCATGAAGAATATCTCCTCCTGCAGGTCCATGGCGGGACTGCCAGCATGTCCTGGACTCAGGGGAAACCACAAGTGGCATCTACCTGCTGCGCCCACGTAACTCCAACCGTCTTCTGCAGGCGTGGTGTGAGCACGGGCGTGCACACGGTGGCTGGACTGTCATCCAGAGGAGGCAAGATGGCTCTGTCAACTTCTTCAGGAACTGGGAGCAGTACAAGGTCACCTCACCTCACCTCACCTCACCTCACCTCATCCTCTCTCCATCTCAGTTGAGCTTAAGGGGATGAGATGCACAGCATACAGATGAATCAAGTATTATATATATATATATATTTAAAGGTCCCATGACATGCTGATTTTTTATGCTTTAAGTAGGTCTTAGTGGTCCCTAATACTGTATCTGAAGTCTCTTTCCGAAATTCAGACTTGGTGCAGATTTTCAGCCACTTAGAGCCTGTCCTACAATGAGATTTCCAGAGGACGAGCCGTTTCTGTGTCTGTAGCTTTAAATGATAATATGGAGGAGAGAGGCAGAGCAAGGTGGAGGGTGAGGGTGAGGGTGTGTGTGTGGGGGGGTAACTTGCAGCCAAGGTACCATGCGCTAACGTTTACAGTGTATAGTAATGGCTATACGTAGCTGATAAAAGACAGTTGTATTTTTCTGTAGTGAGATTCAGAATATTTCCTTGATAGCCAGGCAGTTGAGATCAGTGCCTATAGTCCCATTGCTGTAAGAGTTCTCAAATTTTACCCATTCCCATCTGATCACCCTGGTTCGCAGAGGTGCTCACTTATAATCATTTCAGTGAGAGGAAAGGCAGATATTGTGTGCGCCATAACACTAACAGCAGCACCATTGTCCAAATAACAAAGAAGTACAACACTTGAGTTAATGTGTGTATTCACACAACCTTTACACACATACCTTATGCTATCTAGCTTTACATTTGCAACAGTAGTCTGGTAACTGGGCTGTTAGCTGCAGAGCTAATGTTATAGGCGCACTTATTTTCAGCCGTTCAACAAGACCAGCTCTGTTCTTCAGAGGCTCGCATTAAATATTTAAACATACGTTTGTGCACACTTGTCATGCTTCACTTGTTTGCAAGCCATGATGTCTCTACAGGCAAAAGTGGTCTCTCACACACTTTTAGGCGGGGGGGGGAACCATAGACAGGATAATTTTCATGTCATGGGACCTTTAATATATTATTTATATATAGATGAATAACAACAGCCAGTACATCATTTTAATTTAATAATGATAGCTAGGCTTATTATTTTTCATTTCAGTTCATAGTCTTGTTTCTATTTGTAAAGTATGTGTTTGCGCTCAGTGATATCTTTATGAAATATTTGGATATATAATTTAAAAATAGTAGAATAATGACTATTAGAATAATGACTAGTAGAATATTTAGGGTGGCTTCAGACCTTTGGCAGAATTCAAATGAGCCATTTTAATTTAGATTAATCTAGATTAATTCCAAGATTACAGTGAGATTAATCTAAATTAAAAAAATTAATCTATGCCCACCACTACTTTATACATATTATATATGTACATAGCGTAGCATGCTATATATATATATATATATATATACTATGCTGTATTACTACATCACCCTTGCATTTCCAGTGCAAATCTCCCATACCACAGATGTTTTGCTGGAATACAGCTGGGATAAGAGGAAAATGTTTTGGCCAAGCCAAACTTAAAATACAGACACAGGGTGATAGTTCTTGTCTTCCTTCCCATAGCAAGGCTTTGGGAATCTGGACGGTGAGTATTGGCTGGGTCTGGAGCACCTGTACTGGCTGACCGCTCAGGCCTCCTACAAGCTCAGAGTGGGCATGGAGGACTGGCAAGGGAGGCAGGTGTTCGCGGAGTACGACAGTTTCCGCCTGGAGCCTGAGAGCGACTGGTACCGCCTGAGGCTGGGAAATTACCAGGGCACTGCTGGAGACTCCCTCTCATGGCACAGCAACAAGGCTTTCACCACTTTGGACCGCGACAAGGATGCCTACTCAGGTTAAGTCACATTGTGTTTAGATGTCTCACTACAGGTCTAAAGGAACGTAAATTGGGTGTCATGGATGAATATCTTGCCAACTTTTGTCTGTTTTCAATTCCAAAATATGAGTGAGACTTTATGACTCCTAAATATTTTAAACTTATATATTTATTGTTTTAACCAACTTTTTAAAAGTTCAAACTTGACAACCCTACTGTGGCCTCAGTCAGTTTTCATCAACCACTGCATTTAAAATATACGGGAATCCCCTGCTTAATTGCGGTTCAGCTGTTGCAGCTTCAGTCAACTACGAATTGTTCTCGGGAACCCCTGCACATTTGTGGAAACCGCAGATATTCTTGGCATTTCTTTTTGCTCCACCATGTGACGTCCGGGCCTCGTTCGCCATGCCCCTTCGTCTTCGTGCTGGGTTGCTTATGTTTGGGCATGCCGGTTAGCACAGCAATCAGACACACTTGACCGGAATGAGCCTCTGCTGCTCAGCACAGCCCCAAACATAAACAACCAGCACAAAGACGAGTTTAGCCAAATGCAAGTCACGCAACAAAAAAGTGATATATTCTGTCTCATTAGGCCATATCAGCGTAAGATATTACCACATAACCTCCGTATAAGATTGTTCTCAGATTGGCTACTTTCAAACCTCCCGTCTCTGAGTACAGCTGACTGTGACGTCCATGCCTCGTCCGCCACGCCCCCTTGTCCTCGTGCTGGTTGTTTATGTTTGGGCGCTGAGCAGTAGAGGCCCATTCTGTTTAGGTGTCTGATTACCTTGCTAACTGCCACACCTTAACATAATGAGTGATGAAATGAGAGGAGGCACCATCCTACCCACACAGACCGAGCAAAGCCAGCTGTGCTCGTTTGAACTCACAGTCAGCCTCGTTGGGAGATTGCGAGTTTGATCCCTGGTGATGCTACAGTTATCTATAACTGGGAGTTCAAGAGAGCACAGCTGGCTTTGCTCAGTCTGTGTGGGTAGGGTGGCGCTCCCTCTCCTTCCATCACTCACTAAGTAAGATGCTAGGCAGTGTTGGTGTTGTAAGTTGACTTAGTAGAATAGGCAGGTAGCACTCTCCTCCTTTGAGCATGATAGCATTTGCAAAATGTAGTGAATTACCTGGAAAATGTTAAGAAATACACTATGCTTTATACAAATTATATATGTGCATAGCATGCTATATATATATATATATATATATATATATATATATATATATTTATTTATTTTTTTTTCTATGCTGTATTTCTACATTACCCTTGCAAATCTAGTGCAAATCTCCGATACCACAGATGTTTTGCTGGAATACACTTGGCATAAGAGGAAAATGTTTGTGAAAGAACTGGATTTCCAAAGGTTAATTACTGCATATAACAGCATGGCACTGTTTTTCTTCTTGTAGGTAACTGTGCACACTACCAAAAAGGAGGCTGGTGGTACCACATGTGTGCACACTCGAACCTGAATGGGGTGTGGTATAGAGGAGGCCATTACCGAAGCCGCTACCAGGACGGAGTCTACTGGGCCGAATTCCATGGGGGTTCATACTCTCTGAAGAAGGTTGTCATGATGATCAAGCCCATTTAGCAAGAGGACGTGCACTGAGATGGACAAAGTACTATTGATCCGGCTGGATATATTTGGGCAGATCATCAGGACACAGGACAAAAATGGCAATAACTGTTTGGGAGTCTTCATGGACCTGTGGGATTTGAAGTTTGGTTATTTAGGTGCTTTTTGTTTATGAAAGTACATCTAAGCTGTAGTGCAGGTGACAAGGATGATGGCCAAACATGGCCAAATCCGGCTATATATGTAGGCTATTTATACACATGCCTCGTATTAATGAGTTCATTAAAATGAAATGCAATTAACACATTAACATTTGGGACAGGTACTTCCCTCGCCTTCATGTAATCTTTTGAGATGAACAGGTACAAATAGTATCTGGTTGCAAATCTCAACATTTTGGGTCTTTTTTCTGAATCTCTCATAAATATCGAACAAATTATGCCCTAAAACCAAACTTGCAGGTGACTTTTTATTGCTGTTTTGCAGAAGGACGTCCAGATCGTAGCCTGTATTGGGAGCATTTTTTCTCTACCAAAAGCTTTGTTTTTTTTGTTTTTTTTGCCACTACCATGTGTGTTAATTTTTCAGCTCAGCTGCTGACGTACTAAATATAAAGTCCCGTTTGGTTTAACTTCAAATAACTGAAGTCTGCGAACATCAGGGGTTGTGTGTGCATCCATAGCTATGGGGGTGGGACAGTGTTGTGATGATGCCATTTGATAAGTCACAGTACATAACACTATGTAATAAACAATTTTCTACAAAACATTGGCAGTGTTGCTCTTTTCTGTGTTGCAGGACTGTTTATATCATCCAGAAAGCTAATTAGTGTCGTCCAGCAAAGCTTACTGTTACTGGGATCTGCAAAAGTGTAGCCTGGCTTATCTCTATATATTTCTGCTCAGTAGACACCATAAGTTGTCAATCATTTAATATTAATTACGTACAACAGTAGAAATAATCAATAATCAATTTATTAAAGTGCAGCCTACCTTATGTATGTATATTTTTCAGACTCAGAAAAGATGTGGGGGATTAGGGAAGTTTAAGAAAAAGCCTCTAGCCCAACAGCCCAGCGCTAGCCACACCACTGCCTGTCTTTCTATAAAAAATGTTTGATATTTCGTATCAAAGATTTGATCCCTTTTGAGAGCCAGTGTATACAGATTTATTGAAACTCTTTATGTTTACATTTTCAACAAGAAACAAGACAATACAAAACAAAACAAAAAAAGGTGTATCATACACTTATTTAGTCTGGCCTCCTAATAACTGGAGACCTGATCTAGAGCACTGCGCGGGACTATTTTTTTTTCATCTCGCCCACTTCTGCAGAATTTATGACAATTCCCTCCCGCTCTTCATGTCATATATGAAAATAGATATTTTAAAGCAAAACAATCCATGTTCTGTTAGTGTAAGTTAGTGGCGCACACTGGCTCCTTCACATTAGATATGAGACAAAGATAGTTGCAAAAACACACCTCAAGACCAGCTTGAAGTCCTCACTCGTGTAGTGGATGGTGCTAGATACGAATGTTTTGTGGTAATCTTCCCTCCACATATCTGCTGTAATGGCACATTCATATTTTACAATTATACGTTTATCTCCGCTGACACGGACACCAGGCACCTCCTGAGCTTTTCTCTCAACATGCCTTGATACAGTTGTTAGATGAGGCAGAATGTCTTTATCATTAATCTTGCTGTATTTAACAACATGCTGAAGTACGTCAGTAAAGCCATCCCCGGAAACAAAATTACAATATTATTACAGCACAGTTTGCCACATTTTGAGTGTCTCTTTAGATTTGCTTAATATTCTTCCTTCTTAATTTCATCGACAACTTCAACGGCATCTTCCGTTTTGGAAACAATTTCGTCCCGCCCACTGTCTCTGTTGCTCCTGCCCGCAACAACCTTAAACCCCCACAATCCCACAAGATCTGTGTGGAATCCCGCTCCCAATGCAGGGCTCCAATCCGATCCAACCTTCTAACTGAAGTCCAAACATTTCGTCCTTTGTCTTGTATATATGTGTGTATATATTTACGCAGAAGCGCTGAAGTGTTTGGGTGCACCCCATTCTTCAAAAACGTAAAAAACACGGGGAATTTTACCAGCTGACCCAGGAGCTCCGCCTGGACAATGGGAGGTTCAAAGCCTATTTTAGACTTGACAAGGACCAGCTGGATTATATTTTAGGAAAAGTTGTCTTAGAAAAATAATGGGGGCTTGACAAATCATA
>JBBJLR010035011.1:0-12422 GCA_037577145.1 Brachypetersius gabonensis
CTGTTCCTGTCCTGTCCTCCGGTAGAGTGTGTCTTTCTGTTATCCCTGTTTTCAGCCCTTGTGCTGTTTTGTTTTCCTGTTTTGTAAATAAACCCCGTTTTCTCCTGTAACATGACCCTCTACTTTGGTTCCTTATGTTTCCCTGCCACGATCACGGAGCCTACCGTGACATAAGTAATGTGTTTTTCATACAAACGTGTACTCCACACTTAATGCACATACTAGTAAACAGCACAGAACAGACAACTGGATGATGTTCAAACCAGAAATAGTTTCATAACTAATAACTAATGGTAACATAACTAATGAAATGGTCCACGATAAAAAAAAAAATGTTCCTGTAAATGATACCACAAATTTAGAAGACTATGCGGATTCAAGCAGAGAAGATTTTGGTGAGCTAGTAAAACAGTTGGAGCACAACCTAGCAGCTATTCTTTTACAGACGCAAACCATCCTTCATACAAAACCATGTGCCACATGACATACCAAAATGGCCCAAACTGTAAAGAAAATGATCTGCTTAAAGAGGAGGAGTTAAAAATTGCTATTGGACATTGATGATTTTGAAGTGTCCAACCCCTTAGGAACATCTAAAAAGAAACACAAACGTGGCAACAAAACCTAGGTCTATGCTCCACTCAATTTAGCTTGGAGTAGACAGGTTCTGCAGGTTCTGCATGGCAACCAAGAGAGAGATCCAAGACATGAAGATATGTTTGGGCTCCTTTTAACACAGAACTAAAGACCTTCACAACAAGTATGTGCAAGAGGTAAGGAAGTAACCTGCTTTGTCTAAACAGTATGGTGTGAAAAGAGGATGTGTACTGACTGGGAGTCTGGAGCACTTTCATGTTGTTGGGGGCTACCCACTATCACCCTACATGATGTCTTGGAAGGAATTGTTCATGTTGGGTTATCACTCTACATTTCAGACCTGATTACTAATAAATGTTTCACTTTAGAAACACTGAACCATGCTATCAAGTCTTTTGCATATGTTTTTTCTTCCAGAGGAAACATATTTCCCATTTTCTTCCAGAGGAAATATATTGAGCATAAAGTACCTGAAGGAGATGATGCATGGGACATTCTGATGCTCCTCAAAGACGTTGTTGAATTAGCTGTAGCCACAAGGCATTACCGAAGGGTCAATACATTTCCTTGACAGCAAAGTGTCAGAACACAGAGAAGGTCATTCGTAATTCTCACAACTTCAGAAATGAAGCTCTGACAATGGCTGTAAAGCATCAGAAAATTATTGCTTACTATTTAGGCTCAAATTCACAGCACTGATTACATTGTATCCTGAGAATATCCAACAAATTTTCTGTCAAAAATTCCACATCTAATGAGAGTTTTTGAAGCATCCTCAGTTTTTGTTGATAGAATTAGCTATTGTGCTGATATGATACTCTCTACTGGTTCATGTTCTGTCCTTCCAAACTTTAAGCAGATCAAACAGATTGAAGCAATTCCTGTTTGTCTGCACAACAATGACTGCTGGGTACCATGAGCATTTAAGATATTTTGAATTGTGTTGCAACTCTAACACCTGTCTGGGTGGGGTTCAGCTGGTGTTTTTTTTTTTACAGCATACAGATTTGTGGACAACTTAGAAGCGTCTAAGAAGCGTTTATTGTAGCATTAATTTGTGGTCTTACTTTGTGCCATTGATTTTCACTGAGGTAGTAAACTGTTTATTGATGATATACTGCACCTGTAATGAACACGTATGTCCTGTCTCCTTTGTCTGATAGTTTTTGCCAATAAAGAAAGTGCAATTAAACTGATGACGAGATGTCCAGAGAGACAGTTTATTTGTAACACAAGCACTTAAAGGCCAACACAAATGCACAGGACCCCTGTGGGTTCCGTTTCCATGGAGTCTTCCCACTCCTTGATACTTCTTCAGTTCTGTTACTTTACAAAGGTCCACCACCATCTCCTATGCTCAGACGGGAACCCTTCTCACTGTCCTCTGTATCTTTCCAGAGCCTCCTTAAGAGCCCCAGACTCTCAGACCGCAACCCGTCACTCCTGATTTGTACACAGAAGGGAGAGAGAGAGGGAGAGAGTTCAAAATGGAACACACAGTCAGGAAAACGTGCCACTCTTCTCTCAACAGCCGCTTCTCTCCGCTGCTCGCTGTGAAGCTGTCTGTTTTACTTCTTGTGGCTTCTCCTATACAGGATAAGATCCCCACACACACACAGTTCCAACTCACTCGCACCCGACTTTCACCAGCACAGCTCAAACCACAGGGCAATACGTTTTCTAAAGACTCAACACACAAGATACGGTTTCTTTTACTTAGTTACAGTTTCACCTTCCCTCCAGTTCACACACTCAGACTCACAAAGGTGTTTGTGACCACGCACTGTCTCTCTGGTACAGCCAGGATTTAAACTCTCTCTCAACCAATCACACGTCACACTCACTCAGCTCCTAACGAGCCCAGCTGTTTCCATTCATCCAATCACACGACACACACACAGCGCTCTAACCTCACACACCTGCTGACAGTCGCTCACACACATTCACTCACCTCTTGTCCAGAGCCCTACCCTTGTATTCAGGTGATCTGCTTCTCCTCAGATGAGTCGAAGGTTCACCAGACGTCACAGGTGACAGTCTTGTAACAGCTCAGCTGCATGTTTTTAACAGCATGAATATTTCTTGTGAGTTAATTCTGTTTCTGTTATTATTTTCCAAATATGGCAGCACACCAGAAGATGGACTTGAGAATTTTTCTCACAGAGGCAGATATAAGAAAGGTCATCCTGAACACACGGCCTGCTACAGTGGAGGATTTTTCAAGCCAGTATCACTTCACTCTCCAGTTCAAAGATCCTGGTTTCAATTTTGAGATCTGACAGATACTGCAGACAAACCAACAGTCAAAATTACCCCTGTACTTGATTTGGTACATGTCTCAAAATCTGGTTAACTCTTAAATGACACACCCAGTATGTTTACATTTATTTTTACATTTAGCAGACGCTCTTATCCAGAGCGATGTACATTAGTGCTAAAAGTAGTCCTCCTGCCCTGTGATCAGTTTTGTTTGCTCATCTGATTAATACTGTTGCCTTTTCTATATTTTTGGTATGCACTGAATTCAACAGGACTCAAAAAGAAATTTTATCAAAGCATCGATCAGCACAGTCCTTAATGAGATATTTAAATCCAAGAGACGGAATATTGGGGATTTGTTGACAAAGCTTTTACAACAGGTGAGGATTGGTACATATACATTATGTACATTACTCTTCTCTGCTTATATAATGACAATACACCATAGAAACTATTACTGTCTTAGTTGTACACTATTATATAAACAGTTCTCTTATAGACCATTTATTTCTTGTAATACCCATGTAAAGTTTCATTTACTTATCACTAGTACAATAAGTCCATCCTGTGTGATAATCCACATCATTCATTGCTGGTCTGTTCTTTTGACTAAACTACATTACTTGATGCTGTTGGTTATGGAAATATCATTATTGAGCTCTTATGTTTATCTTTTATTAAGGACTCTGATGATGATGACTCATTCAGATACATAGACTCATCATTGGAGTACAGCCTCATTGAAGATAATCATTGAGGGAAAATGTGTGTTCTGTTTGGTGCTTACGCACTGCATCCGAAGCCTATGAAGGTCACATTTCAGTTCATCTAGCAGGTTCGTCTCGAGTTGGGCCACAGTGAACTAAAATAAAAGCTACAAACATTGAAAACCAGCTTTCAATGTAAAAAAAATCACTTGCACACATGCTGTACGCAAAGTGTTATTTTTGTTCACCATGCACACACGCATTTAAAAACTGTACTTTCATGGAATATTCCCTCTTCAAGAGCAAGTTGTAGTTCTATAATGTATATGTGAACGTTCTGTGCAGTTATTTGAATGTACATAATGTGATGGAGGTTAGAAGCACATATGAAAATGCAAACATACAAATACACACATACATTTATGACTGTGCACTTTTGCTCTGCTTTTTGTCTGCAGAGCTATAATATCTGACCATCCCATTGGTCTATAGATGCAATTGTTAATGTTTAAGTTGAATTAAAAACAGCTTTACAAAGTCTCATTCCAGGGATACAAAAGAAATGTTACAGTGCTTGTATAAGAACTACAGTTTAATGCAATTTTCATACTTTAGACAGGTATTCCATTTTTTTGCTGCAATTTTAATACCAGTTTATCTTTAGGTTGACAAGATGCATATGATTGTTCAAAGTTGCCATTTAAATTTGTTTTCATTTCATTTCATTCTCCCTCTTATCTCCCAGGCAGTGAAGACAGGTACATTCACAGATTTCCATTTTGAATACTTTTATTTAAATACAAAACAAATGGCTCGAGGGCCAGATCAAAATGCAAACAAGAACAAAAGGAGACTAGAGGAATGCTCAAACCAAAAGCCAGGATGATGGAAGACCGACACTGAGGTCCACCACTAACAAACTTAAATGCGTAGAACTCAAAACTCAACACCAGTAGAAACACAAATCTCATTGTCTGAGCACACTGGCCAGCTGAAACACATGATTAACTAAATCTAAGTCCGGATTGCTTTGTATCAAAATAAAAGCCCTAATACTTAAACTTAACAGAAAATGACAGTCTTTAGTGGCCACAGACGGGACATAACAGTACCCCCACTCCTAGGGCCACCCTACCACCCCAAGGGCTGTGGCAAAGGACTTGTCCTGTGAAAAATAACCCAGCTACTTTGAGACACTGACATCTATACTTTCATCAGCCAGAAGGCTGTATTTGCTGCCACCAATATCAACCACCAGCCTTTGAATAAAGTATGGAGCCAAAACACCATTTATCATCTATTAGGTGCGATGAATTCTGGTGAATTCTGGGCTATCTTGGAATAGTGGAAAGCTGCCTTGCATGCAGAACCGATATGGTCACACGACAAAATAGAGCAGTAATCTCCGATAGACAAAGCAATGGTTGTCTCTGTTGCTTCAAAGTGTCTGTCTTTTTTTAATAGACATTTTGGATTTGGTAGATGGATTGTGTGGCATGACCTTTTCAACATGCTCCTTGGAGCAACATGCTTTTTAATCTCTGAAGGCTTGGCATAAATATCTGTTTCACAGCACAGACAGTAAGCCCTGCTCTCACTACCATAATAGGGTTTCACCATCTATTGGATTTAGGTAGTAACTCTACCTAAATCCAAATTTTGGAAGTAGGATATAGGTTGTCATTGTTTTAATGTGTTTATTTTACAGGTTTGTGTAATAAAAAAACAAATAAAGTTTGATTTCAATGTCTGTATGTTTACTTGTTCAAAAGGAAGGAAAGATGATGATTGGAAGATTATTTTTTTACTTTGTTTAAAAATATAAATAGAGTAATATTGATATGTAACCAGATGGACTTGTATGGGAGTATGGGTGTAATGTGCGACCAGAGCAGTGGGGGGAGCTGGTTTACTCAGCAGATGGTGTGGTGATGAGGCGAAGAAGAAGGCCTTGGTCTCCTGTGTGTCAGCTGTGGGTAAGGTAGATGGCGGGCAGTTTTTATCTGTTTCTTTAAATTGTTTTTGTCATTATGGGTCTGTGCTGTAGTTATAGTAACCTAGAACTGCTTTGACTCTGCAACCTGTGAATTCAAACCAGCTGGATTGGGTTTTAAATGCTTTGGAAGGGGAGGCAAAGTGGGAAGTGGCAATTTTGCCACAGGATCAAAAGGATACGGCTCCAAAAGTGTTTGGAAAGCTGGAGGAGTTGTATTCTTGTACTGTCCCTGCTTCGGTCTCTCGCTCTTTGTTTTTTTAACTGTAGGCAACAGGCTTAAGAAAGTGTGAGAACTTTTGCTCTCCGTCTACAGGAGTGTTGGCAGAAGATGATGATCCAGGATTCCGAAAATATTCTGAATCCAGATGTACTGATGCGTGATCAGTTCATTACAAGGCTTTGAGAAACTGAAAAGAGATTTGAGAATGAAGGTAACCCTGGATAACACTCTTAAATTTATGGATGTTAAGACGGAGGCCAGATTGTGTGCTGAGTCGGAGGAAAACGACCAAGCATGCTGTGGAATGATCAAAACAGCCCCATCCAAATGTCCCTGGGAAGATGACTTGCACAGACTGACAGTAGAATTAAAAACAGAGTTGGCAAGAGACCCAGGTAACTAATCTCTCTCAATCTCTCCTGCAGGGCATAAGGGATGAGATTTGTAAAGTAATATTTGAAAACGGGCCACCAAACCAGTTACCCTCTGCTCTTCTGGTCCCGCAAAGATCCCAGAGTTTTTCTCCAGGCCCCAGACATCAGAGCATGGTTCCCAAGGCCAGAGCTCATGAGTGTGATGACCGGGGCGTCCTATCTGTTACAACTGTCGGGCTCCTGGACATATCGCACATCAGTGCCCCCAACAGAATCGTCAGGCACCGTTGAACTAGCTTGCCCTGCTGTTGTGGATCAAACAGCAGGTCAACCAGTACATAATCCACACCCTAAGCCATCTCTAGTAATGGAGCAACCATCTACAGTGCCCCCTTCAGGTCTTCTTGTAGATTGCCCCATGATCCAGGTGTCTATGGAGGGAATCAAGGTCTCCTGCCTGCTAGATACAGGCTCCCAGGTGTCCATGGTGTGGCAAGACTGGTTTAATAAGCATTTTGGGCAAGAAGGTCAATGGTTGAAAGATCCAACCTCCTGGCTCAAATTGAGAGCTGCTAATGGTAAGGAAATCCCATACCGGGGTAATGTAGCACTCCAACTGGAGGTGACTGGAGTAAAACTATCAAATGTGGGGGTAATTGTGGTTAAAGGCCACTGTCAATGTGCCAGAGCTAGTGGGGATGAATGTAATTAAACAAGTATGGCAAGCCTTGTTTCAGAGTACAGCGCCTTGTGAAGTACGGAAGCAACCAAAAATGAATGAGCAAGGTAGAGCTACATGGCAGCAAGCTATGCAGATATGCCAGAAGGAGCATGGTTTTGTGTCATCCGAGGGCTTTGTGGGGTACGGACATCTAGTCAGTCGGAGGCCTGTGACTGTACCTGGCAATCGGGAGATGTTGCTGAGTTGGCGAGTCAGGAGTGGGCCATGCGGTCGAATTTATGAAGCTCTGGTGGAGCCACTACCCACTCAAGATGGATTGTTGGTGGCCTGTGCATTGGTGACCATTAAAAGTGGATGGATGCAGGTACGTGTTCGCAACATCAGTAACTCTCCCCTAGTCGTGTACCCTTATCAAAAACTTGGAAAACTGTTCATTTTGAATGCTTGCGAAGTGTTTGATGGTCCAGATTTCCAGCTGGTGAGGTGATTCAGTCGAGGAGATTGTACATCTGAGGAGCTCTACCAATGCCAAACTGCCATCAGTATTTGATTTTGAAGGAGTGAATCTGTCTGCTGAGGAGAAGAGTAAATTGGCCGCTTTGTTAGACAGGCATCGAACAATTTTCTCTCAGCATGAAGATGATTATGGCTGTACAGATGCCATTCTGCATCAAATACCTACTGGGGATGCAGTCCCCATCAGACAGAGGTATCATCAGATTCCTCCAAATTTGTATGCTGAAGTTAGAGCCTTGTTAAGGCGGATGTTCGAGGCTGATGTAATCAGGCCGAGTTCAAGTCCATGGTCATCACCAATATGAAAGAAAGATGGTTCAAATTTGCTTTTGCATGGACTATAGGCAGTTAAATCAAGTGACCAGAAAAGACTCTTACCCTTTGCCACGAGTAGAGGCATCTGGGTACTGGCAAGTTAAAGTTGATGACCAGGACAAGGAAGAGACTGCGTTTGCTACGCCTATGGGATTGTTCGAGTTCCAATGAATGCCTCTCGGAGTGTGTAATGGGCCCGTGACTTTCCAGCAGCTTATGGAGAGTTGCCTGGGGAAGCAAAACTATCAGTCATTATTATTATATTTAGATGATGTCATTGAATTTGCTGCAGACTTTGAGACTCATTTTGACCGACTTGATTTTGTCTTTTCAAGCCTCTGCACAGGGCTTAAAGCTGAAGCCAGACAAGTATAAGTTCCTCCGAAGCAGTGTTCACTACCTGGGCCATATTGTATCAGAATCTGGAATAGCTCCGGACCCGGATAAAGTAGTTGCTTACAGCACTGGAAAGTGCCAACCTCAGCTAAGGAGCTGCTAGCATTCCTTGGGTTAGCCAGGTATTATTGCAGATTTGTTTCAGGGTTCTCGCAAATAGCTGGCCCTCTGAATTGACTCTTGGGTGTATATCCAATGAAGAAAGCTAAAGCAAGAATGTCCGGCCCGGCTTGGAATTGGACAGAAGAATGTGAGACAGCCTTTGTATCCCTGAAGCAAGCCCTGATTCAGGCGCCAATCCTGGCTTTTGCTGATTTCAAGTTACCGTTTCTGCTTTACACTGATGCGAGCCACTAAGGGTTGGGGGCAGTACTCTCTCAAATCAAAGGTGGCCAAGAGAGAGTGATTGCTTATGCCAGTAGGGGTCTTCAAGGTGCAGAGTGTAATGATGTCAATTATAGCTCTTTTAAACTGGAGCTATTGGCACTTAAATAGGCCATCACTGAAAAGTTCCATGAGTACCTGCTTGGCTCAGACTTTGTAGTGTATACTGATAATAACCCCCTTGCACATCTTTCAACAGTGCGGTTAGGTGCAGTGGAGCAAGGCTGGGTGGCCAGGCTGGCAAGCTACCAGTTACAGGTCAAACATCATTCAGGTAAATCGAATACAAGCGCTGATGCTCTGTCCCATTACCCGGTAAGTGTAGCCAGTGGACAGGAAGAACAAGGTGAGGAAGTCCCGGGTTTCCTAGATGTAGCTGTTGATGTGGTACAGGCTTGCCTTTTAGGGGTGTGTGATGTTGCATCATCAGTGGAAACAGAAGATAAGCCACAACCAACTAGAGTATCTTGGATTGGGGAGAGCTGGTCAGCAGAGAGATGCCTCACCTGCAGTTGCGAGAGGGTTGCTGTATTGGCAAATCCAGGACTCCAGTACTAGTGGGTTGCACTTCCAGCTAGGATTACCCCAGAGTCAACAGTGGAAGGCCTTCATTAGTTGCCATGAGCACATGGGGCATGCTGCAGAAAATATATCTAAGACACTTCAGACTAATTATTATTGGCCCAAGATCTTTCCAGATATTCAGAAGTGGTGCTTGGAATGCCAACAGTGCACCCTCAGCAAAAAACTGAATACAATGGCAGTCAGCCTCACTCCTATTAAAGCCTCATACCCTTTAGAGTTGATAATGATGGACTTTTTGTGCATAGAGGCCCCAGTAGAACATCATGGTCCTGACCGATCATTTCATCGAATTTGCATGGGCTGCTGCAACTCGGGATCAGACGGCAGCAACAACAGTGAGAGTGATGTGGCAACATGTCATCCAGTATTTTGGCTGCCTGGCCCGGTTTCATGCTGATCAAGGACCAAACTTTGAGGCTGCAGTGGTTCAGCAGCTCTGTGATTTATATGGCTGCAAAAAGATTCATACTACACCTTACCATCCTAAGGGCAATGGCTTACAGAACAGTTTAATCGCACCCTGCTGGGCATGTTGGGTCTTCTACTGGATGATAAGAAGAAAAGGTGAGCCGATTATCTACCAGAGCTTCTCCATGCATATAATTCTACAATTCTAACATTGTGCATAATTCTACAGGTTATACACCTTCATACCTCATGTTTAGAAGACATGCTCGGGCTCCAGTGGATGTTATGCTGGGGAGGGGGCATTAGAAGAACAGAACACAGTGGAAGACTGGGTGAAGAAACATGAGTGCCTGTACTGTGCCTATAAGAGAGCGACAGGGGCAGGGCAGCAGCAAAAGAGGCAACATGATCGGCAGGGCCTCTTGGGACCCTTAATGCTGGGGGAAAGAGTATTGGTGCGTGTGGTGGTGTGACCGATCTGGGTGTTGAAAATTTAGGCAGTGACTCAGGCATGAAGCTCAAAAGTCTCTCATTGTGATCTTTTATTGGCTTCAACAGGCACCAAACAAAGTTTGGGGGGAAACAGTAACAGAAAATTGGCTTCTTGCCCAACAAAACACAGTTTACCTTCCCCTGCTTCTCCTCTCCTTTGACTCCACCACACAGTCATATAGCTAGGCCCCGCCCCTCCAATTCAAATAAGCCAATAACAACACATCTTCCCTTTTGATTGATAGCTCATTATACAGACATTTTCCTTCAGGAATTTACATGATCTTCATCATCCTTATACAAACATTCCAATATGCATTTTCTTTGTCAAACTCTCTTTTCCAAAAGAAATTGCAGAGGAATTCAAATGACAAACATTTTAAATACATTCACCCATTCTCAGAGACAAGACTCCACCCCTCACATGGATGACATATATATGGCTTCCTGTTTGCAGGCTGGCCCCTCCTGTTCCCCAGAAAAAAAGGTTAGACAAAGAGAACCATGAATATCAAACAAAGTATACTTCTAACAATGTCTTTTCCAAATACCAAGACGTTATAGAAACAACAAAAAGACAGTCACATTGGAATGTGCACCTTCCATGGGACTGAAAAATAACAGAATTAATAAAGAGTGTATCAAACACAACTTGGTGAGAGCATTATATCATGGTCTACATACCACAAGAATCACAGTGCGTAATGTGGGACCTAGAGGACAGGGTAAATTGTCAAATTTTTGGCATAACATACCATATGTAATGGTCAAACAACCTAACCCTGATATTCCAGTGTATGTGGTTAAACCTGAAGGGGGAGGGAGTGAAAGAGTGTTGCATAGTCTGAAGTCTGAAGGACCCCATAGATCTCAGCGCAGCTCCAAGGGCATTCCACCCCTGTGCTATGGCAATGCATGAGCTCAGCCCAAGGATGTGCTGAAGAAAAGTGGTGGGGGATGTAACCAGATGGACTTGTATGGGAGTATGTGTGTAATGTGGGACCAGAGCAGTGGGGGGAGTTGGTGTACTCAGCAGATGGTGTGGTGATGAGGGGAAGAAGAAGGCCTATAGAAAGGAGCCCTGCAGAGGCCTTTGGCCTTGGTCTCCTGTGTGTCAGGTGTGGGTAAGGTAGATGGCGGGCAGTTTTTATCTGTTTCTTCATATTGTGTTTGTCATTATGGGTCTGTGCTGTAGTTCTAGTTACCTAGAACTGCTTTGACTCTGCAACCTGTGTGCGGTTGTAGAGAGAGTTGAATTGTCACTTGCTTTAAAGTAGTATGCATGGTTTACTTATTTCCAGTACTAATCTAAAATTGTATCTAACTTTTTCTGATTTATTTTTTGTATTGTTATATTAGTGTTGGTTGTTTTCTTTAGTTTGCTTTTGCCCCAATCAGGGTGGCCGACCTGTGCTGAAACTCTGCATGCCGTCTACCTTTCCCAGGTGGTTCAGCCAGCATTCAGGGATTGTTTTGGCTTTGGTGATTGGTTTAAGTAACAATTTTTTGTTTTAAATGAGATTCCATATAATAATAAAGATCATCTTATCTGATGTACAATTATCTATTCTAGCCACTACCCAGGGGTTGCTGGGTGTGCAGGAGTGCAGAGGGCAGGAATTCCAGTGTGGTGTATATCTGAATAGTGGGTAGCTGCCTCAGACACTTTCCCTCTTCTGTAGTTTGGCGCTAATAAAAGTATTTATTGCTAGTTCAGACTCTTCTTTGGTGTCTGCTAACCAGTTGGTTCAAAAGTATCCTGTTACAAATAAAATATGAATATAAATAGATCAACCAAGAAATGTTTATGATTGGTTAGTCAATGTGACAGAAAGTGAATGATCTGCACATGTGCGTGCAGTATGACTGAGTGTCCACATGGATGGATGCAGAGAGGGCTGGGTCTCTGGCTAATCTGCAAGGAATATTGACAACAAAGTTGTACAGAAATTAGCTAAGTTTGCCAAAAACGTCACTAGATTTTTCGTAAGGCGCATTTTGGGGAAAAGAGTTATTTAGGTGGCCTGGAAAGTTGTTAGAAATTGAATTTTTTTTTAAAGTCGCTAAGTTGACAACACTGACCCAAAACGAGGGGGTCCATAACAGGCTCCAGATCGAAAATGGTGAAGCCATCCACCCACCAGCCACTCCAGAAGCCTGTGTCCTCCTCGTCCTTTGAACTCACACCACCCAGGAGTTCGGTGAAGGAAAACTGACACATCCCAGTCAGTCCACCCCTCGGCTGGGTCAAGCTTGCCTCACTCTTGGCAACCCCCCATTTCTCCATGGGCTCATTGCCCAGTCCGCTGCGCCTTGGATGGTCGTCATCTATCAAGATTCTCCCTCTTATCTGCAAGGCAGTGAAGACACGTGCATTCGCAGACTTCCATTTTGAAAACATTTATTTAAATTAATGGTGGGCATAGATTATTTTTTTAAATCTAGATTAATCTCACTGTAATCTTGGAATTAATCTAGATTAAAATGGCTC